>BLKR01006770.1:0-50426 GCA_011170035.1 Teleogryllus occipitalis | reverse complement strand
CCGCCCCCGCCTCCGCCCCCGCCTCCGTCCCCGCCACCGCGTTACCGTTCCCTCTGGCAGCTCACCCATGTACCATTGCACCCTTCAGCCCCCCTGCCCCATCGTCTACGCTCTCACCCGCCCCACCGCCCCTGCCGCTCCCATCCGGCCCCGCCACCAACTACCCTCACCCCCACTGCCACTGTTCCCCATCTCCTCACCCCCGACCTCCCACAGCTCCTTCCATCTCACATCATCACACTAACTGCCGCTCCCACCACTGTTGTCACCCCCGTCAGCCTCCTCCTCCTCCGCCTTCGTCGTGCCGACCGCCTTCCGGCCCTCAAGGGCCCACACAACGAGACAGGTACAGCTCTGCAAACTATTTATTCGGTCGCGCGTCTCGACTGCGGAAACGGCGGAGCGAGCCGGCGAGCGGGGGGAGGGAATAGCTAGGCCGACGGGGCCTAGGGCGTGGCAGAGTTGGCGGTGCCGGATTTGAATTGAAGCACGATGAGACAGGACACAGCAGTGTTAATGAGGAGAGCTCGGAAAAGTGGCCGAAATCGAGGACCGATGTAAGAAGAGTTGGGTGAGGAAGAGCGGATCGCGACGTTGCAAGCGTTTATAGCAGAGCAAGTTAGAAGTTGCTGTGAAAGGTCCTTTGAACGCAAAGGGTAGTGGACGTTCTTGGCTACTTTGCGCAGTACTGCGTAGGAGCTATGCTGCTGAAGAAGACGAGCAGCGTGGATCGGATAGTGAGAAACAAATGGGGTCTCGATGACAACAAGGTAAAAAAAGGGATGGGTTCAGAAGTAGGATAATACGTATTAGAAGTAATCAACCCTTGTATTTTGGGATAAGTAACTGGTTTCAATGACTTCTTCAAATGAATCAAATTTGAAATAAATTATTTAATTCCACATTTACAATCGTTTTCTTGTCAGAGTATCGTGTGTACTGAAGAAGCATGTGCCATGTTTTAATACATAAAAACTAACAAGTAAATGACTCTCTAACTAACGGTTAGTATAGTATGAATGTATCAATTTAAATAATTAAAAAGAATGCGGTATAATGATATCAGCGACAAAAATGATGAGAATTTAAAGAAAACCAGAAACCTGGTGCTAGTTTTTTAAAAATAGACTCTGTGACTTTCGTTTAATTCTCCAACTATCGGAGACATGCCAAATGAAATTATCGTTGGGCTTAATAAAAATGCGCGATTTCTTCTCGTGGCGGGCCCGTAAATTCCGTGCCTATTCGTAACGACGTTCTTCCTCGCGGGGGAGGAGGGGGAGGGAGGGTAGGGCGGAGGTGGTAAATGGGCGGGCGGCGCCGCGCAAAGCCTCAGCGTGGCGCTGCGGGCACGGGGAGGGGGGGAGACGCGCCGACGCCTAACATAGTTTGCTGCCGCGAAACCGCCCCAACGTCACGTTCCCGTCCCGTCCCGATTCGTCCCGATTCGTCCCGATTCGTCCCGATTCGTCCCGATTCGTCCCGATTCGTCACGTTTCGTCACGTTTCGTCACGTTTCGTCACGTTTCGTCACGTTTCGTCACGTTTCGTCATGTTTCGTCATGTTTCGTCACGTTTCGTCACGTTTCGTCACGTTTCGTCACGTTTCGTCACGTTTCGTCACGTTTCGTCACGTTTCGTCACGTTTCGTCACGTTTCGTCACGTTCCGTCCCGTTTTGTTCCGTCCCGTTCCTCCTGTTCCGCCTCGTCCCGTTCCGTCCCATTCCGTCTCGTCCTGTCTCGTCTCGTTTCGTCCCGTTTCGTCGCGTTCCGTTCTGTCGCTCCATCCACCAGGTAACGCGTAGACTCTACGCCATAGAGTCCCTGGATACAGAGAGTTCCTTTGCGCCACCGGTGCCGACATTTTATATCCAGTTGAACTAATCGATAGTGCGGGTAAGTTAGGAACCACCAATCTACAAAAAGCCAATGATAATATGCTCGAAATTCCTCATATGCGTCCGATTGCTATCATTTCTCTCCTGAATGCTGCCTGGTGAAGCATTCGAGTGAAAGAATATCGGGCGGCGGCCGTTGAGTTTGCTTTATGATGTGTGGCGTCATGGAGAAAAACACAGACATTTACAAGTATGTACAAGTTTATTTACCCATATGTACAATAACTAAATTCTGCTCCGAAACTACACACTTTTGAGTATTTCCCTGTGGATACCCCACATAGCTAGGGAGGCCCCGCCTTCACTGACGCTTCTCCCGCGCCACTCCCGTGACCTCGTCACCCGTGCAAGAGGCACGACACGCTCCAGCCTGGGCGTAAAGTTTTGCGCATCGCGCGAGGTTTCCAGAAAAAAAACCCGTGTGAACTCGTCGGCTCGACTTTATACCGAGAGCGTCACGTGACCGTCCTAGGTGGAGGAGGGAGGCTCGCGTCTACCACGTGACCTAGGTCAAGCTGGCGTCCACTTGGTCTAAATATATCCCAACGCCGTGGAGCCAAGGCTGTTCAGCCCGCAGGTATGCGATACTTCCGCTCCTCCTCCCACCCACGGCCGCCAACGTGACGCTACAGATGTATCTGGGTAGGCCCGTATATATGTACTCAAGTAACGCGCGCCGCACTGCATCGCTTCTGTTTTCAAGACCGCGTTGAGAGTAGAAATGGTCTAAAAAGCTATTCTTCAGTAGCAGTTAACAGATTAACGAATGCTTTTTAACGGATGTTGCTAACAAATTAACGAATATATTTATTGTATTTTTTAAGTTGAAAATTAGAGTTGAGAAAAAAAAGAATGTGTTAAAGTTTCGCTGTCCAATATGCGTACGGTTACAGTGAGCAGGGCAGTTTATCGTCAGTGATAGCTGATGAAGTTTCATATCAGCTTCAGTAGCTTGTGCAGCTGTCTTCCAGCACGGTGTTATCTTTCACTA
Source organism: Teleogryllus occipitalis (assembly GCA_011170035.1). Classification (NCBI taxonomy): domain Eukaryota; kingdom Metazoa; phylum Arthropoda; class Insecta; order Orthoptera; family Gryllidae; genus Teleogryllus; species Teleogryllus occipitalis. The sequence goes on along the minus strand of BLKR01006770.1, from coordinate 47,536 downwards.
CTTTTCCAAATACGAAATGAAAAACTGAGTATATTAAATCGAGGTTTGAGAGATGTTAAAGAAGAATTGTTTTCTAGGTGAATGTGAATGTTTTATTCTTTTGAATCAGTTCTCTGAAATACTCTATCCCTTTAACTCGCATGTGCTCCATACATGTAGCAATGAAATTCTCTCAAACCACAACTCTGCAGTTCCCATCATCACTCAACACTAAAGAATCAAGACTTCATTGGCTGCAGTTCAACAGTATTCGTACAAAACGTTCAATGTAGCATGTTTTATGCAATAGATTACAGTAAATCAATTTTAATAGATAACGCCTATAGGGTCATTCCATCGAAAATATTTAGGATTTTGAAGGGTAGGTCCTTCAATGTTTTTTATATTTCAGTATTTGATTAACATAGTAATAGGTAGTTACATGGTACGTTCAAAGACTCCTAGGTTCAAAGCACTGGCTACAACAATGAAAGAAATATTCAGATATTGCACTTGCAAGACTTTAAAAAATATTTCATAATAAACACCCTGTTAATCGTAAAAGAACAACAAATTACCAATTTAACGTTAATACATTTACTTTTAGATGGAGGTAAATTAATGGAAATTATTGTTAATAATATTCGCAAAAAATGATTTAAAATTACAACAAATATTAATAATTAAAAATACGTTTTGAATAAAATGAATGTTTCCCTACGTAAAGATCATCAAATGATTCATTCATCATTCAAATTTCATCGCGAGACCACTTCTAGTTTTTATGTTATAAAATAATTAAAATCGGCGTTGTTGGTCTTTAAGTGCCTTAATCGCTTGCACTCGAGCTGCTGCATCCAACACTATGCCCGGTGTGACGGCGCTTTGGGGTCACCGAAGGTCGAGTACCAGGGGGACATTGAGGAAGGGCTGATGAGGCGTAAAGCAATATGTCTTTGTTCCTGACACTTTGCTCACTGTCTGAATGTTGCCGTGCGAATTTCGTTGTGTTAAGGAGCTTGCTTCAGTCAAACGCTGGCCACCGGGCGAGTAAGTTGTATTCATTTTGTGATCCAATTGTGTATTGAATAGTATCAATTTGCACGCATAAGCTTTATTTAAAACGACGAAATTAAAGAAAATGTGGAATACTTTGTGGCGCTGCAATCCTTTTGAACTTCAAAAGCATTCCAATCAAATCGGGAAGAGGAAGGCGATCGAGGAAATGCTTGAAAATATTCCTCACTTAGTGGTTGGTGATTCAATTTATGACAACTATCGTCATAGAATATCGAAAATGACTATGAATATTCCTCTTGTTGAAAATGAAGAAGAAACCGAGGTGAGCAAATCCACAAGTGACGACGAATATTTGCATGAAAATCAGCAAGATGCGAGTGTTAGTTGTTTAAATCAACTTTTAACTCCTTTTGGTCACTCCTCCGTTTCTAAATGTAAACTTTGACGGGTTAAATCATATGCTAAAAGAAAAGCTAGTGCTGTTACTGGGAGTGGTAAATGAGATTTTTCGTGTTGATGAGAAAAATGAAGGAGAAGAAATGATTTGCCAATTGAAAGATAAATTTTCAAGTGTCAAAACAGCGAATGAAAAGTACATGATTCTAACGTATCTACGAAAAAGCTTGTGTGAAGTCAAAATAAAGACTGTATTTGGAGTTTTGTACTCATGTAGCACATTTTTCCAAATTAACTCAAATGCAAAAGTGCATTATGTCAATTCCAGACAGAAAATATCAACGGCATCTTCTCAGATAATGTGACAAAACTAGTGACAGACTTTTATCACGAAGATGATATAAACAGAATCATGGCTGACAGGAAAAATACGAAATGTGTTTGGGAAGGAAATAAAACAGTTAAAAAGCAAAAGAAACTTCTTCTAGCTAATGTGAACTTCATAAAGAATTCAAGAAAATGCGTCGAAATAAGTAAATCGGTTTCTCAACTTACGCATTTCTAAAGCTAAAGAGTGGTGTACTTGCAGGAACTTAAGGTACGCATGTTTGTATGTGCGTTATTTGCGAAAACACCAAATTAATGCCCGCAAGTTTGCAACCCATCATCGGCAACATTAATGATCTTGTTCCGAAAATTGTGTGTTCATCAAAATGCTATATAAACACGTGTAAGAAGTGTCCAGATATTTCAGATCTTCGTGACACGTTAAAGCCATGTCTACAGACAAATCTCATCGAAGAATAATGTACAAGAAGTGGACTACAACTGACAGGTCCCAGATGATTTTAGCTAAAAGTTCATCAGAATTATTTCTGAAAAACTACATCTTGAATCTTCAAACATTTAAGTCTCATAATTTTGTAGCAAAGCATCGAGAAACTATTTGCAGCATCTCAAAAATGTCATCCAACGAGGTGAATTTATCATTATTGGTCCGAAAACAATGATTTATCGAATGTCAATATCAGATTACTTAACTCAGGACAGTGCAGGAGTACACCTATTTCAGAAGAAACTCGTTGAATATTTCCAAGAAAAATTTTCTGAAATTACAAAAATGTGTTATTTCAGTGACGGAGCTCCAGGGCAATATAAAAGGAATTCGTCAAATATTGTAAATGACAAGAAAAGAGTTCGGTATTTTGGCAGAAGGACATTTTTCGCTACCAGCCACGGCAAAGGCACGTGTGACGGCGTAGGTGGTACAGTGAAGAGATTAGCTGCATACGCTAGTCTCCAAGAGACTCGTATCTCCACTCCAAAAGAACTAGATGAATGGGCAAAATGGAATATTCAAGGAGATGTGTTTCGTTTCACAACAAAAGTTTAACACGAAGAGGAAGTTCAAATGTTAGAGGAGAGGTTTTCGAGAGCACGAGGCTGTCATTGTGTTACCCCAGATAATGAAACCTGCGTTTGAAAAAATTTTTGTCTTCATCTAAATCTCCCAGAGAAGTTGTGATTCGACGCAATGCCCACGTGGGGACTCGTTGACGAGTTGCAGAGTCGATGCAGCGCGGTGCACCGTTGAGGGAGGGAGCAGCGCGCTAATGCAGCGGTAAGTTTTAATTTTTTACGCTCTTGGCTTTTAGTGGCCCGTCTTGAAATTTTCAGGATTGTATACAAATGTCAATCGTTGTCCACTGATTTTTTTCGTTTGAATTCAAATATTGCATTTTGAATTATTCATTTATTAATAATGTTTTGACCTTGATTATTAACAACAAATATACGCAAAATATCAATATGGCGTGAAAACATAGGTACACTAAAAAATGGCGTTTTGAAAAACTAAGTCTGTCTTTTATCGTACTCAAAAAAAATAAATGATACAGACCTGTAAGGCGAACTTGAACAATCCATTGTGATGAAACAATGAGTTAATATTTCACAGAAAGCACATTAACACTAAGGAGAAGCAAATATAAAAAAATCAGTTCCTTTTGGGAGGTCAAGTTTTCATAACCCACTGTTTTCCGTGGAATGACCCAGTGAAGGCGAATGTGGAGGTGGAAGTGGAGGAGGTGAAGGTGTTCGAAGTAGAGGCGATGGTGGAGGTGGAACTGGCAGAGGTTAGCCGCGTTATTGGTATTACCAGCTTACCCTACTCATATCGAGAAATAGATATGGTCAAATTCTTCTAAATTATATTTGTTGTTCTGTCACAATATATTTATTGTATTATACCAAATTTATAATAATACCAAGCTGTTCGATTATATCTTTTTGTTTGCACTTTTTTAAATGTTAACTACTTTTGTGTACATATAATATTCCACCTAAAGAATGAACCTAAATATTGCGTTTAAAAATTTGTCGTAACTTGAATACACTAATTAATCTTGTCTGTTTTGTCATGTTCTTTTAAGTCCTATATAAAATGTACGAAAAGAAATGCAAATAGAGAGTAGGCTGAGATATATTTTGGTGAAATGAATGAATTTATCAAATATGCGACGTCAATCTAAATTTATTAAATGCGCCAAAACAAATTGTGACGAACTGGCAACAATAGTAAGAAATGAAACTTAGTAATAGATAATGATAATGTCATATTCACAAAACATCCCCTCACGTTCTCACGATATTTATTAAAACTTGTAGAAGGGAATATACTCCATTAACTCTGAAGCAGGAACATTCTTAATCAGAGAAAGAGCAACAGTGTTAGTGAGGCGCGAGCTGCGGGCGAGATCGGGTGGAAGCGTCAGCGGTGACTTTGACGACGACGTCGGCGCTGGTGGTGGTGGTGGTGGTGGTGGTGGTGGTGGTGGTGGTGGTATCATAGACGGTGTGAGTGATGGGTGTGAAGAGCAGCGGCGACGGCAGGGGGGGCGGTGGTGGCTGGTGGCGGGGGATCGGCTTTTGTGGCGCGTGGCTTTCTGCACAACGACGTTACCGCGGCGGCGGCGGGAGCGGGGGCGGGGCTGGCGCGCCGTGTTGGGGGGCGGGGTTCTCTGAGAGCGTCTGCCGGCGCGGTGCGGCGCTGCGACCCGCGGGAATGCCGCCATACGGAGCGCGCGTAGATTCGCAGAATGAGGACTCGCCGCGGATTGGGAAATTGCGTTTGAAGTTTGGGGCGCGGTATTGGCGAACGCGAGGGTGGCGGCGGCGCCGTCTCCGTCGCCTCCGCCTCCGCCGCCGCCTCCGCCGCCACCGCCGCCACCGCCGCCCCCGCCGCCTCCGTCGCCTCCGCCGCCTCCGCCGCCTCCGCCGCCTCCTCCGCCGCCTCCGCCTCCGCCGCCGCCTCCGCCGCCGCCTCCGCCTCCGCCGCCTCTGCCGCCTCCGTCGCCTCCGCCGCCTCCGCCGCCTCCGTCGCCACCGCCGCCTCCGCCGCCTCTGCCGCCACCGCCGCCTCCGCCGCCTCCGCCGCCTCCGCCGCCTCCGCCGCCTCCGTCGCCCCCCTCGCTGCCTCCGCCGCCAGGATATCATCATTAATGGACACTTACCCTTTCCTATGTATTTTTTTAATGTGATTATTGACCGAAATCCATCTACAGTCGACATTAGAGAAATAATTATCGTAGCCCTTAAAATATAATTGTTTTGTATGAATGTACTGCTTGATACCATGTTTTATGAACATACTCAACATTATTTCATTAATGTAATGAATTTCACTGGATTTTGTATTATCTCTGAAAACATTCCAAATATGTAGACAATGTTGGTATTGGAGGGGGCACGTCTTCTTGCCCCGCTGTACGCACGACTGTGCTCGCAACCTTTTGGAGCGTTCAGTGGGTCGGTTTCGGCGGATCCCTAGGCCCCCTCCTGCGCCGAGAGCACATCAATCAAGCAGTGCGGCGCGGGGCGGCGCACGCAACTCGACGAACTCCCCGACCCAGGCGCGCGGATCTCGCGGGGCCTCCGAGCCCCGATGGGTGCGGGCCGGAGGAGGGCGAGGCTTCGGCATTCGCCGCCACCTGCCTTGGCTTTGCTGGAGTCGGTGCGCCCGCGCCACTGCTCTCCACTCAGCTGTGCGCGGCCACCGCCCGTCGACTCCACTCCGTCCTGTCAGGCCTGCCCCGACCCGTTCCGCTCTTATGTGCTCTGTCCCGCTTACAACGGTTCCTTCTGGCTCGTTCCACCCACCCTACGCCGTCGTGTCAATCCCGCCCTGCTCCGCCCCGCCCTGCTCCGCCCCGCCCTGCTCCGCCCTTTATGTGGTGCCTGTCCCATTTACACCGATCCCATCTGGCCCGTCCCACCCACCCCACCTGTCGTGTCAACCCCGCCCCGCCCTCCCCGCCACTTCCCCCAGCCCCGCCCCCGCCCCTTTTCCGCCCCTTTCGCCCTTATGTGCTCTGTGCGGTCCCACCAACCCCCATCCCATCTGGCACGTCCCACCTACCTCACTCCGTCATGTCAACCCCGCCCCGCCCCTCCCCACCCTGCTCCGCTCCTTCCGCCCTTATGTGCTCTGTGCGGTTCCACCTACCCCGATCCCATCTCGCCAGTCCCGCCCACCCCACTCCGCCCTGCCCCGCCTCGCTCCACCCTAAAATACTCGGCTCGCTCCCACCAACTCCGATCCGATCTGACGCGTCCCACCAACCCCACTCTGTCTGGTCAACCACGCCCTTTCCCACCCTGACCTTCCCCGCCCCGCCCTGACCTGCCCCTCTCCGCCCACTGCCCCGCCCTGCGGGACCGGCTACGGGACGACCGGCTGCGGGGTCAGGAACGCCGAGAGGTGGCTATGGCGCGCAGGCAGCGTGACTAGTGATGGTTGGTTCGTTTTTTCGTGTTTCCGGGCGCGTCAACTGCTTTGGTCGTTAGTCCCGTTAGTGTAGTGCATGCTTTTTTGCGGGAGATCGCGGTGATCTTCCCCCGCTGGATGGCGAGATCCGGCGCCGACCTACCGTCGGCTAGCGGGGTTTCCCCCTAACCAGGACTCTCCCACCAACGGGGCACCGCTCCAGCCGGGACAAGCTCTAAGCTCCTGACCGGTCTCCCGGAATATGTGGTAGTGTAGTGCATGTTAGTGTAAGTGTGTGTGTGTAAGGGGAGAGGAGAGGACAAGGAAGAGGAAGGAAAGATAGCGCGCGGTCCGTGGCCCGTTTGGTAGGGTACTGCTCCGGCATTACTAGTGATGGCAAATTTGAGAAAAACATCGATACATCACCAAAAGGATTTCGATGTCGGTAAAAATATTTACAAAAAAGAGATGTTTAAAATGTCGATGTTTTGAATATGATGAAACATTTCGAAGTTAAAATGTTCTGGTTCTAATATGATACATATCACGTCGATATTAGTTTAAAGTATATTCTGCCTTAAATTTGACTGTCATCTTGTTGTTCTAATCAATGTTTTATGTAGTCGAGATTAAAAATTTGCAGTTTAACGCTAAATCAAAAATGGTAACAAAACTGGAAAAAATTGTATTTATATCATGGGACCTTTTTTCTGGAAACATCGATGCTTTCGTACAAATATATGGATCTGAAGAAAACATCGAAAGCAAAACATCGATGTTACAATATCGATGTTTCCGCCGGAAAATATCGAGGTTTGTTTTGCTACCCCTAGGCGCGGCCGCGCGGAAACGACACTTGACTGCACGGAGGCTTGGTGCGCGGCAACTATTCGCCGGAAAAGGCCGAGAAGGAAGCGGTGGGGCGAGGCGGGGTGGTGTGGCGTGGGGTGAAGTGGGATCGATGAGCTTCGCGCCCGAAAGGTATTGGGTTCGAGGAAATGGGTCAAATGAAGTGTGCGATGAGCACGACTTTCACACCAGCCCACGTTTTCCAATCGTCTGTTGAACTGAAAGATTTCTGTAGTGTACAGAAGTAGTTCGTGCTGTTGATTCTTTGAAACAACACCAATTTTAGTTAGGTCATAAATATGTGCCCAATGATACACGTACAATATAGTTTAAGCAATTACTGTGGTTCAAATAAAATATAATGTTTCTTTAAATTATTATATCGACGTACCTAATATCGAATATAAGCATAAATCGATGGAAAAGTGAGCAGCCTGCAGCCATTTGAAATGCGTCAGTGATTTCATTGGACACTCAGGAAGACTGAAATAGACAATAATAATGAAACGGTTTCGTTTTTGTTGAAAAATTGTATTATTTGGTTCTGCAATTTATCAACGTAAACAATTGGAATACGTTTTTGCTATAGTTTCTTTCCAATTATTGTCAACGTACATCATTGTATTTGTATCGAAAATTTTGAAATGAGGTAGAACATTCTTTCAACTTCAATTTAAAGAACCAAAGTTACGTTAATATATGAAAAATAAAAAAAATGTTTAAAAAAAGTATCAAAAATGTATCAAGAAAATGAACTATGATATTTCCCTTATCATCTACATTAATTAACTCAAACCGTTTATCGATATCTCAAGCAGTTTTGAAGATATACTGTGGGCAACTTAGGTGGTACACAGTAACTGTACACTGTAAAACAGTACACTGTAACATACGTCTTTAATTTGTAGAATCATTTGAGTTAAGTTACTTCAGTATGTTTCTCTTCCTCCAATAATTTCTATAAAATTTTTCATTGATATGCACGCTGATTCCCAAGTTTATTTTCTCGGAATAGAGACCTGTTTCTGTCAAAATGATTTCCGCAAGCAACATTTTCGGTGCTCCAAGACAGCTCCCATATTCCATATATATGGAAGCATATACTTATAGGATACTTAAAAGCCTCCCTAATCTAGTAATTTTGCGTGGTTTTAAAAACAGTACTTCTGCTCAAATACAATGAAATTGATCAGGTGTTTCCGGTACATTTCTTATGAAACAAAGGCCGGTACACAATCTTTTGGATAAATATTTACTTTCATTTGCGAAGAACCTTTACGAGAGCTTTTATAAAAATTTCGTTCGACAATATCTTCAAATTGCTGAATTAAACTTTCACGTTTTGCTAAATCATCCGCATAAACTCTTGTGAATCCTCTAAAATGTATTGTAACAGAAAAATGGAGTAAAATGCTATTTGTATTCATCTTTTTAAAAGCTCATTCATGCTTCGTAACACACGTCGACTCCCAGAACCCAATTCCCTGGCACTGACATTTCAGGAGTTTCCTCACGTACACGGGAGGCCAGAACCTCAGAGAAGTGGTGGAATATTTAATTTGTAGGGTTTGATGTTAGCATATGAAGGCATATGGGAACATGGAGAGCTCTCTGTTTATTATCAGTGTTTCCTTTGAAAATGTTAACTGAGTTGATAATCTGTCCTGGCTTAAGTGCTACCACACATTTGCCTGGCGTTATACAACAATGACTTTACCTCTTAACTTGACCTATTGACTTACTTGCATGTTGCCAGCCGTCACTGGCTAGCCTACTTCCTCGTCTCTTACTATACCGGAAAAATACATACGATCAACGAATTTTTTGTTTCTTTTCATTTCCCACCCAATCTTCACCCACTCGCTATTCCCTTCATCTATTTTGGGATCTCTGCCCTTTCTGCCCTCTATCTCTACCCGCTACCTGCGGTTGCTGTTTCCCGCCACTTATGATTCACTAGCACCGCCCATGCCGTCCAACTGGGAAGCTCAGCAACAAGTCACCCCCCTCCCCACTCCATTTCTCCCCACCCTCACCATGCCCCGCACCCTATGTGCCGTCCCCGGCCTCCCGACCACCCGACCTTTATCCCCTCCCTGCGCTCCACCCCGCCCCGCCGCCTACCCCGCCCCATTCCGCTCCCTGCTCCTGGCCTCTCTCCGTCCCCAGCTAGCCGCTCTCCTCGCCCGCCACCGGTCACTCCCCGCCCAGACCGCTCCCCGCCCAGTCAACCCTCCGCATCCCATCACTTCCCGACCCTCGCAGGTCCCCACTTCCGTTCCTCCATTCCCTGCCTCCGCTACTCCCCGCTCCCAGGCGACGCCTGCCTCCGCCATCCCCGCCCCTCGCTGTTCCCCACCTCCCGCCACATCCGTCCCCGCACCACCTGCTCCCCGCCGCTTCCTGCCCCGCTCCTACTGACTCCCCGTATCTACTCACTCCCCGCCCCCGTTGCTGCCCGCACGCGCCCCGCCTCCATGCCACTTCATCCTCTCCCGCTCCCAGGCGATCCCTGCCTTCGCCATCCCCGCCCCGCCTCCCTCATCCACCTCCGCACCACCTGTCCCCGCCACTACCCGCCCCGCTCCTACTCACTCCCCGTCTCTACCCATTCCCCGCCCCCGTTCTACCCGCGCCCGCCCCGCCTCCCTTCCCCTTCATCCTCTCCGCGCGGCGTCCCCGCCGCCCACGCGCCGCCCTCACTCGCCCGGGGCGCCGGCCTTTGTATGGAAACCCCGTCCCGCGTTTAGGAGACGCGTTATTGCGGGAACGTGCTTTTATAAAAATTATGCGGACGGCCATTAAAAATTCGCCGCATATATTAAAAATAAATTAACACAGCCGGCCGTCCATTCAGGCGCGCGGGCAGGGGCGGTTTATCTCGCCCTCGCGGAGGTAGAGGGCGCAGCGGCCGGCTGGGCAATCCCTCGCGCGCTGCCGCGGCCCTCGGAAAACCTACCTGCGCGCTGGCTAGGGCGAGCTCGCCGGCCACCGCCAGGTAGCACGCGTGATGGCCAACGGCAAGTCTCCTCCATTTTGTCAATGCTAATTGATGAGAGTTCAAAGACGTATTGACAATCTTTCTCTCTGATCTCTATATTGAAAAAAATAATAAAATAAAATTCTAAAAATTGTATAAAATTACTAGATAACTATTAGAAAATTATTATAAAATTATACATTTATTCTATTAATTTTTTTTAAAAATTCAATGACAAAATTATAAAATTTGTAGGTCCGATAACACGTGATTATGCGTATGCGGATCACCCATTGTTCTCACAATCATCAAAGTTACATTCTCCCAAGGATCGGCGTTCTTTAATAAACATTCTGAGGGACATTTTCAAAAACAGAAAATCAAATAATTCGTGATTTACTTCAAGACAAAAGTATTGTCAATATTTCTTTTCGACTGGTCTGTGAAAATTTTGAGTTAATTTATTCAAATAATGTAAGAAAATATATTTTACAATTGATTTTATACACGTTTCCAATATTAACTTTAGTGATCTTACTGATAATTCGAACTCAACAAACACTTATGATAAGCGATTATCACATTCTCCTGTAGTTACTTTACTGTAAATTGCGAAAATTTACAAAAAATGCATCAGCACTCATATGCAGATCATTGTCTTTCATTGAAAGCAAGAATAAAGAAGATGAGTTTAGAAGAAGCTTTAAACGTCGCCTGCGATAAACACTTCGTGTTCTAAATATACTGATTACTAATTTTGGTTACTGAATTGTATCAAAAAATAGTTAATTTGCCCTTTCTATTGAAACGTACAGCCTTTCGTTGAGGAAAGGCAAGATAGTGCGGAGCAGAAATTATAGAGAACAATGTCGCATCTCTATGTTCGTGACAGTGGTTTCATAATCACGACATTTGTTTATTTGTTATTCGGAAAGACAAAAAAGTTTGAGGCGCATGGGACTGGGAAATGAATAAATTTATTTTAATAACCACAGTCATAACCACAAACCACAACCAATATAAAATATCATCCCACTCAGTGTTCAGTGGCTTTTTTTATTTTAAATTCTCCATTCATTCAGAAAACAATATTGGCGATAAACGTCGCTTTATCCTCTTTAATTGGGATCCATAGTTTATAAACAATCACGCAAAAAAGACAAATAAAAGAATGAAAGAAAGAGCATATGTCCTCCCAGAAACGAAGTTAATAAATGTATCGAGAGTAGGATAAAGTAAGAGTAGGATACAATTATATGGATCAAGTATGCAAGTGATTCCAATGAAATCAAATTCAAAAGAACTTCTTTAGATGTTTTGAACTTATTTTATTTATAATTCGATTATGCAAATTCTTGTTAACATTGCAACAAAATGTTATCATTATTTACCAGTTCGCCTCTGTGAATATTTCCAGCAACCTAAAAATCAACTGAATAACACGGTATTGTTTGCCTCTGGACTTAGTGAGCAAGGATCAAGAATTAAATTGATTACTACAATATATACGTTATATAAAGATGGATAAAATAAATAATTGAATAAAAAAATTGAATACTTTTCTCCACTTTTTACTTTCTCGTCCTTAAGAAGGTACTTCTTAAGAAGAGAAAGTTATGTAATTCTGCGGGAAGAAGTGGCGAATTTTTGGAAACTCATTACTGGCTCCAGGTAACGAAAATATGGATAAATCCAGTTGCTAAATTTAGAAAAAATCCTCTTAACACGTGGGGTATCCAGAATCCATGTTGGTGGGTCCTTGATACCGAAAAATTGATTGACGGCGAAACACTTCCCGTCCGTTTGTGAACAATTCTCGTGGATTAACCCGTTCAGCCGATTTTCTCGAAAATTGATATTTCCATATCGATCTGGCTGATGTCGCGGCCTCTTGAATTTGAAATTGATATTACAATTTGGGGGGGGGGGTACTTGACATGAAGTCCCTGAGAAGTCCCTGAGCCATTTTCCTAATTTTCCTAAAAAATTGCTCCATTGTTTTTTTTAAGTTTGTTGTTAGATACTGTGAAGGACGTTTAAAAGAACGGTGCAGATCTCGTGTTCACCGAAAACTCAAATTTTTTTCGAAAATTGCCAATGTATAAAATTTTTTCGGAGTCTTCCTACAACACAAAAAATGAAGATAAAGATTATTTTCCTTAATGAAATCTGTTCCTTAGAAATAGATTTCCAAATAAGGTCAAGAACAATTTTTCGAAAATTTGAGTAATTTTGCGAGAAAGTTTGTGCTGTTTTAGCACCGCTAGTTCCTGTATGTATTCACTTTAGTTTTACTTTATCGCTTTACGCATTATTTTTTTATACAAATCGCAAACACAAATGTCTATCATTATAATGTATCGTCATATCAGTGCTCATTTGTTTTAGTGGATTTTCTTTCACGCCCACGGCTTGTTCTTTTCCCGATGCGAGTACGTTTCCAGAACCTTAAGGGCACACGTCGTGCCCTGTGTTTCTCCCGTGCGTCGTTGACTTGAACGACTAGATTACGCGCCCCCTGCTCTAGGGCGTTAGCTCGCCTGCGCCCTGTCCCCCACCCCTTTCCTTGCCTCGCTCTCCCAGACTCTATATGGCGCGTCTCAAGATATACTGCATATTGTTTTAAACAAGTGCCGGCGACGCATCAGCAATCTCGGGCCTCGAGGCAACACTGCGGGTGTGGAGCGCGGCAAGGAATGGGGAGATATCGGAGAGGAGAGGTATGAGAAGCTGGGGGCCGCGATTGCAGGGTATAATCCGGCAAGTTTAAGAAGATTTCCTGAGGTAGAAACATTCCGGCGGGGGGAGGGGGAGGTGGCGGGAGCGGAAGGTTTTGTACGTGCGTAACTGTTGTACTGCCGGTTCTGCTCGTGCTGTAGTCCTAAACAATAACTGTTACATCTTATTGAGGGGAAACTATGTACTATTTACCTCTATGTACTAGTTATTTATTCATTGCAATGCATCTCATAGACTGATTTCGGTTAGGAAAGACTGAAATAAGGGAAATCAAGCTTATGGGAATTATTGGTGATTGGAACATCGACAAGAGTTCTAAATGCATCAGCTTCAGGCGGAAATGTGTACACATATATCACGCATTTTCAATTTATAATTTGAATTTCATTCTTTTCAAAATTTTGTTTATAAATACCGCGGGTTGAAACTGAACAAATATTTCTTTACTTAATTTGGGAAAATTTAAATGTAAAGTTTACTGCTTATTAATCTAAATAACGAATTGCATTATCAGATCACCAATATTACAATATTGTTTCAAAAAGAAGTGAATAAGCGGTGTTAAAAATGAACTTTGTTTATTGAAAATGGAAAAAATCTCTGCGTATAAATATATATTTTTTCAATAGTGGCAGTTTTACTGACGTCTATTAAAATTCGCTACAAAAAGTCAACTTCAATCTTCTTGATGCAGTTTGAAGTTCCGATGGTTGATTAAATATTCAGATACTGAGATGAAACTGCTGATTGTATGATATTCATTTGTTACCAAATGTAATAAATATCGACATAATTTGAATTAATCTTTGCACTGAACGTGTCAAAATATCATGTTCGTGGAATGATTTGACGTTGTTCTGACCACCCAAAAGTCACATTTGAGATCTACGCATGTGGAATAAATAAATAAATAAATAAATAAATAAATAAATAAATAAATAAATAAATAAATAAATAAATAAATATAATAAAATAAAATAAATAAATAGTCTTTATTGGTGGCGAGGCTCAGGCAGGAGGTATGGCATCACGTTCAGTGTCCCCGAGCGACCTCGTGCCCGCGTCGGCAGGAGGATCCTCTTTAACTTGCCGCCGTGTGCTCGGAGGAGGGCGGGGCCGGGGCACGAAGGCGCGACGCGGCGATGGGGCGATGGGGGGCGACAGGGCCGGGCGGCGCGGGCGCGCGCGCTCATACGCTCCGGGGCCGTAACCGTCCGCAGACGACTGCGCGCCGCGGACGACGGGCCGTTGGCGCGGCCCTTCGCCGCGATGGCCCGCGCTTCATCTCCCGGCGACGGCCGTAGCCCCGCGCCATTCGCGTGCGCCGACCCTCGCCGCCGACGACGACCCGCCTCCCCAGGGCGGCGACGACGGCGGCGCCGCCATCCGTCGCCGTTCCAACAGGCCTTACCGCCGTTCTAACCGTCGCCGTACATGTCCAGGCGCCCTTACCCGCGTTGGAACGGTTCTCATCGGCATAACAGCATCTCTCATCGCCGTTCCAGTCTCATCGCCGTTCCAGTCACCCTCATCGCTGTTCCAGCCGTCTTTCGTTCCAGACGTCCTCACCACCGTTTCAGTTTCTCCTTCCGCCGTTTCAGCCGCTCTTCCCGCCGTTCCAGTCGCTTCCGCCGTTCCAGTCAGCCATTCCAGCCACTCTTCCCGCCGTTCCAGGCCTGCTCTTCCGCCATTCCAGCCGCTCTTCCCGCCATTCCAGCCGCTCTTCCCGCCATTCCACCCGCTCTTCCCGCCATTCCAGCCGCTCTTCCCACCATTCCAGCCGCTCTTCCCGCCATTCCAGGCGCTCTTCCCGCCATTCCAGCCGCTCTTCCCGCCATTGCAGCCGCTTTTCCCGCCATTCCAGCCGCTCTTCCCGCCATTCCAGACGCTCTTCCCGCCATTGCAGCCGCTTTTCCTGCCATTCCAGCCGCTCTTCCCACCATTCCATCCGCTCTTCCCGCCATTCCAGCCGCTCTTCCCACCATTCCAGCCGCTCTTTCCGCCATTCCAGCCGCTCTTCCCGCCATTCCAGCCGCTCTCTCCGCCATTCCAGTCGCTCTTCCTGCCGTTCTAGCCGCTCTTCCCGCTCTTCCAGACGCCCTCATCGCCGTTCTAGCTGCCGTCATCGCCGTTCCAGCCGGCCTCGCCGCCATTCCAGCCACCCTCATCGCCGTTATAGTCGCCTTTATCACCACTCCAGCCGCTCTCACCTCGTTCCAGCCGCCCTCACAGCCGTTCCAGACGCTCTCACTACCGTTCCAAATGCCTTCACCGTGTGCGAAACGGCCACGCCGCCGTTTCAATGACCTTCACATCCATTTCATCTAGCTTCGATGCCTTTTTGAGTGGTCCCCGCTCTCACTACCCTCCCACAACCAATCCCTTCTCTCCCAACCGACTCCAACTACGCCATACTCAACTAACTCCTACACGACTACGTGGCCTCTGCGACTGCCCCGCGACACTCTTCACAGCCTTCCAGTTATTGCCACCATCCCCGTCCCCTCACCACCGCCGCTGCCATCCCTTCCCCAACCACCCGTCCTTTACTCCCGGTCCCGACGATCCTGCCTCCGTCAACGTCGATCCCGGCCCTATCACCAAACTTACCGTCTCCGCTGTATTCTCCGCGCTAGTTCCCAGCCAACCCGTCTTTTAATTTTAGTTAATTCCTTATTTTACGTGGCGAGACTCGGGCCATCAGGCCCGCTCTTCCGTCTAACCACGCAAATTTCGCTACGCTCCTTTCACCACCTAGCGGAGAAAGGAGGTATTATCTTGGGCGACGAAACAGGCGGATCTCAAATTTGCTCAGAGGCTTCTTTTAGGCTTGAGGATCTTTAACATGCAGTAAATCTACTACATGGGACAGCCGGCTTTACTTCCCCTCCTAAGGAAGGTGTACGAAGGATTTTTTCGCCCTTAAAAATCCATCGGGTTTGAACCCGCAAACTCGGGTACAACAGTCCGGTGCGCTGACCGTTATATCACCGAATCCGCTATCTTTTCGCCGTATACGCCCGTCCCTCACCCCGCGGCAGCCGTCGCGTCGTGCCGCGCATCCTCCATCCGAGCACGCGTGCGGTCGGCGAGAGCCCCTCCGTAACACGGAGTTATTTCTATTCCTTGGTCTGCGGGCGAAGCTGCTCGCAGCGCCGCTTCGCTTAGAAATGCATGGATCGCGCTCGCGGACGGGTCGTGGCGGAGCGAGCTAGACTCGGATATTGCTCTAGTTCAGGGCGCACCAAAATCGGACCGCGGGTTTTATGCCGTTCTGAGTCGCGCTGCAACGTACGTTTGGCTGCGTGCAGGTAATGAATTTCCGTGCTGTTGGTGACGCTTTATTCACTCTCTTGGGTGGAGATGCGTTTCAAAAATTAAGGAAACAATATTAAGGACAAAAAAATGTTGGATTAAGTAGGGACTATAATTGAATCGTTTATTTCAGAAACCCGTCAAACGCCAAATTTCTAATTTCGAGAAAACTGAGAAAAAGGGCCCCCGTTCTTCTGATTTCAAACTATTTTTTAATATTAAAGCAGTTAATAAATGAATATTTTTCAGATAAATATGCTCTAAGCGATGTGTCTATCCCGATGGAACAATATTACACTGGATACGCTTAATATAATATTACGCTTTAGCCCATTTAAAATTTTGGCGTTAGACGGGTTTCTGAAATAAACAATTCAATAGATGTTTTACTTACTAATATACAATAATTATCAATGATTATACTTATGTTTGCAAACATTAATTCTGCATGTTATTGAACAAAGTATACTTTACATACAAATGAAATCACTAAATCATTTTAAATCAGAGATTATGTATTTTAGGGTAAAGTGTAATTTAACTATAATTGTTTGATTGTCTTAATGAAAATGTGTGAGATATTTAAAAATTTCAACAAATAGTACGGAATTAAATGTAATGTCCATTATTAATATGCAATTAAAAATGTTTGCTCTTTAATATTAATTTATTTTTTCTAATAATTGTTTACGTTCATTACTGCTTATAAAAGGTTTAAAGCCCGTTTTTGCCTAGAAAATATTTCATTATTAAAGAAACCAATTGAAAATATTATTTTTCGTAGGTGTGCAAAGATCAATTTAAAAGCTTCCTGTACGCAACGTATATGACAGATTTCTATAAAAAATAAATACCTATTTAAATTATTACGACGATAAACAACTGTTCCTCTTCTACAGTTGATCACTTAATATAAGGAAGGAATATATTTTCTATTTTATCAAGAACGACGGAACAACGTTTAGACACTAATTAATTCCTCTCCCGTATGCAACTCGCGAACATAAATCACTTGGCCGAGCGGTTTTTCGTTGTCCGTTCCGCAAGCGATGCCAACCGGCGCATAATTATTCTCTTTCGCATTCCGCTCCTGAGGAGCGATTGCCGTTCGAAAAGCGCTGCTCCGCCGCGAACACCATCGTAAACGAGCATGCATATGCACGAGCGTAGTCACGTACAGAGCCGTCCGCTGTCCTGAGAATTGCCGCGGAAGGGAACTCGAATTAACGTCAGCGGCGCTGTTGCGTGCCGTGTTGCATTCAGGTAATAGCGCGGCGCGCGACGCATCTGTCATCACGTCAGCGGCTGCAGTAGTTAGCGGCGTCACGTGGAAAGCTGGGCCACCGCGAGGTCACCTCCCCATAAAGCCTTGCCCGGCGCCCGCCTTCCTCCATATGGCGGATGGAATGTCCATTTTCGGTTGGTCGCGTCTGTGATAATATCACTGTCAGAAATTGCTTGAAATTTAATGTAGATTTAATGTACAACTGTACATGAATTTTAATGTATATCGTATATTAAAGGGAGATTCATGTACCATTACATTGATTTTAATTTACGCATTACATTTAATGTGCATTTAATGTACGACTGTTGACGTAACTTACTTGTCTACATTAACTTTAATTGTACACGTACACTAAATTTAATGTACATGTACATTCCTCCCTCCACATGGCGGATAAAATGTCCATTTTCGGTTCGTCGCGTCTGTGATGGTAATATATTACACTGTCAGAAATTGCATTAAATTTAATGAATGTACAAATGTACATGAATTTTAATGTATACTGTACATTAAATGGAGATTAACGAACCATGAAGTGATTTTAATTTACGCATTAAATTTAATGTGCATTTAACGCACGACTGTTGACTTAACTTACTTCTCTACATTAAATTTAATTGTACATGTACACTAAATTTAATGAGCATGTACATTAAAATTACTGCATGTGTACATTAAATTTAATTTACCTACATGATAATTACTTTCGTGTACTTCACATTAAAAGTAAAGCAGTAATTTCTGAGAGTGTATGAGACGCCGTCGCGTTACATGTTCATTATTTTATTGATGCTCTACGTGGTGGTACTTACCATTTAATATGATACCCACAATAAAATATTTATTTCTACTGAAATGTTATTGCTTGTTATTGACTTCCATTCGGAGCTCGACATTCACTGCATAACGTACCTGGATGGAGAGGATAGTGGTTATGAGAGAAAAATGAAAACAGTTGAATGTGGTTAAAAGTGCTCCTATGGAGGGAATTATGAAAGTGAATTATAAGAGGGAAATATGAAATGACAAACCTAGTCTAGTTAACTGCTAATTAATTAGTAAATTAGAAAGTATGAATAATTAGAATTAGGTAAAAAATAAAATCATGTACGTACCACGGGCGTTATCTGGATCTAATGATATCGAGCGACAGAAATCCCTTGGGCTAAACACCCTCGGGCTTTTTGTTGCCGCTCGATCATGAGAACCATTATGAGAACCCTTATTAGAATCCCTTGATGCACAAATAACTATTCTTGTGAAAATTAACAAAAATATACGAAGCATGATGGCAAGAAGCATAATATACTGCACGAAATTGAAAGGAAACAACTGATATGGTTGGGACACGTTTCAGAGGATTCAGAGCAATAGACTTCCAAAGAAGCTTTTGGATTGGCAACCGCAAGAAAGAGGGAAAAGAGGCCGGCCGCGACCTGGTAGGAGAGACAACATAGATTGACCGCGTGTTAGATTTGTGGGAATATTAATCTAATTATAGCAATCGTTGAGGATATTCTGAACATTTTTATTTAGCAAAGGACCCGAAAATTGGTTCACCAAGGATTCTGGGGACTTCATTCTGCCAGTCAGCCAAGAAGCCAAATTTCAAGATTCCGAACATAATTATGAACGTAAGCTTACGAACTATAATCAAACCCGTACGGTGTTTCAATGTTTTAAGTGAAAAGAAATTCACGGAAATTGAGAGAACTGCCATGTACAAATAAAATGAATAAATGTTAAATTTGTATTTTTGAAAAGGACTGATAATTCTTAGTAGTTGCCATCAATCTAATAATTGATTCCAATTAATAGAAATTCCAGGAATCGTGATTCTATATAGACGTCCACATGCAACAGATAAGGAGTGTATGTTGTATGTCGAACCCATGCTTAAAATTGGCAGGAAATTGATCAATATAATAAAGTAATAATAATCGATTTCAATCATTGGACTTTTATAAATATATCACAATGTGAATTCAATAACTAAAAAATTTCACCTCTTATTTGAAGTATAGAATTTCCACTATATTAACCCTAGTACGTAAGCTAACATGAATTCTTCTAACGTTGATGCTAACATGAGGTTACGTGTAATCTCAGGGGATTTTAAGGTAATAACAATTAAATAAAAACATTTTTATGATTTTTTATTTGTTTAAAATCCTTTACTTACAACAAGTAGAACAATCAAAACGATTTTCACAGCACACAGGCGTTCTACACTTCACACAACAGGTTTTAGTTGTTCGATCATCTGATCTACTACAGAGATCACAGGGTACTTGTTCTGCCAATTTTATTTCTTGAATCTGACTAGAAACCACAGACTTTTCATGCCCAATCATTTTCTCTGTTTCTTCTAAGTTTTTAGTAAAATTTTGGATAAACGCTGACTTAGATGCAGCTTGATGAGTTAATTTGAGAGTTCAAAAATAAGCGTTGTTTGGGTACATTTGCCTTCTAAAGAAACAAACCTCCTTCATTCATCCAGCATTCCAGAAAAATATCGAAGGGGCTATCTGCGAGTTTTTCTTGTCACTTAATATGTGTTCATTAGCTGGTCAAATGTGTCAACTCGTTTGATGAGTTGTAAAAGTTAACTATTTCTCGCTTACCATTAGTTTCATTTACTCGCGTACTAGAATGCATAGTCGAGATAAGTATAATTGATTTTCTTGAAGTGAATGACATTAAAGGTTTTTTCCCATCAAAACAAAATTGATGTGACAAACTGTCTTCGTCTTGTTTGGTAAACATGTCGGAGGGATTCCTCTTTTATTTTATAGAGTGCCCACAATGGTCAATTGATGTTGATGCAGCATTTCATCTGCCAATGGAACTGACGTGAACCAGTTGTCTATTGTGATTCCTGCATGTACTGTGAATGTTTTCACTCAATGTCTTAACGCAATGTAGGGGCAAATTTTTCTGAGGACTATCTTCCTTTCCTATGTAGGATAGAGCACACTTACCATGTAGTATGTACGAGAATCGCTCATGCACACGATATTCAACTCGTACTTTGGCTTTGGCTTTGTTACTATACACATGAAATGGATATTTTGCACGAAAACCTAGGAGCTGTTCGTCAATAGTGCAATATTCATTAGGAGTGTAATATTGAGTTGCATGTGAAATAAATGCTTCGCATATACTTCTGATAGATGCAAAATTATCTTGTATTCCTGTCATCGCAACTGATGCGTACAAGAAATTTAACCGTGCTTTCGACATTACATTTCTGTACATTTCACATCCATAGGCATCCACATTTCATCTACATTCAAATGCCCGTCTTTTCGACATCCAGCAAAATACAATAGATCGATAAGTGCGTGGAATTCTATTTTTTTGTTTGTTAATGTACATATCCACAGTCTTTGTTATACCTGGCGCGCCTTTGTTCGATTTCTTTATTAGTGTGAAGAGCAATATTATCTATTGTCTCATTATCGATTAGTAAGTTCCAGTCATCTTTTAGAGTACTCACATTTTTGAAGCACCCTTCGGTCCAGGAATAACAACACAGGAAATAACAAATTTCTTTGCAAAGTCTTCGTTTTTAGTGGTACTTTTTGTGACCACACGTGTCCATCTTTTCCGCGAAGAATATCACCTGCCGGTAGAGAGAACACACCTTCATCACGTGCCGAAATGTATCTGACATATTAGATACATTGTCTTCAAATTTAGGATCACTCCCATTAGAATACCGTCAGCGGTAGCTCAGTGCATCAACTGATGTCACTGGAGCTCCTCTGACCGGGAGGTCCTAGGTTCGAGTTCTGACGGCGGCAGGATCTTCGACACTAGCTTTTCAGCTAGGTCGAATTCAGTGGCTGTCTGGAGGAAAATTCTAGCGGCCGGCTGCACTGATTGGTAGTTTTCCGTAGTTTCTCCGATCAACACCAGGCGAGTGCCAGAGCAGTATCCTAACAATCGGGCCTCGGACCGCGCGCGATCTGTCCTTCCTCTTCCTTGTCCTATCCTCTCCCCTTACACACACACTTACACTAACATGCACTACACTACCACATATTCCGGGAGACCGGTCGGGAGCTTAGAGCTTGTCACGGCTGGGGCTGTGCCCCGCTGGTGGTAGAGTCCTGGTTAGAGGGAAACCCCACCAGCCGACGGTAGGTCGGCGCCGGATCTCGCCATCAGCCCGGGAAGATCACCACCATCTCCCGAGAAAAAAACATGCATTACACTAATGGGACTAATGACAAAAGCAGTTGACGCGCTCGGAAACACGAAAAAATCAATCAATCAAAAATTCATTAAAATCTTCTATAATCTTCTTCCAACCAATTTTGCATTACTTGTTAACAACTGGACTATGCTGTTTTAACATAACCTCTAAAACGATTTAAAGGGCCGGGACCTGCACGATCAGACATGTTCTTCAAATAATCTAAGATTTATGAAAAAGTAAATGCATAAAATGCACTAACGTGAAGGCTAACACAGTGTTACGCACCACTCCAAAGCAACACTGACGAAGAAAAACTCAAAATACTTTTTGAAAACTCCAGGAACCCCTTCGGGAAGTAAAAGTAAACTGAAGCACGAACTCAAGAGAAAGTATACATGGAGTATCAGTAGTACCAACATAAAAAAGTTAAGATAATTAGAATGTGCAAACTCTGTGGGGTGGCTAGAAACCCCTGTTAGCTTTCTAGAGTTAATATTCTGCAAAAATGACCATTCTTATTTCACTTAACGTTAATTGCGTAATTTCTTAAGAATAATTTCGCTTTTGAAATTCAGAAATTGCATCTTCGTGTCTGTCAGCTTTTGTTATTTAATAATCGTAAATTTTGTGGGCGAACATCGGCAGCAGCGATATGTCTTATCAAGACTCGGTCGGGTGGCACTTGGTTGATGTGTTAAACATCGGCGAGTTTGTAGAGTTTGCTGGGCTCGTAGATTGGCTGCAATGACAAGTGTGGTTATTGTAATCAGTTTCAGGCCAATCCCATAGCAGAATAGTGCACAGATAGACTACGTACGGTCTTATCTTCCTATTCCCTTACCATCTCCTATCCATTCAGGGAAGTTATCCGAGATACTTTTTAAACTGATCTATTCTTAAACCTAGCGCGCACTGAGTTGGTGCGGAAGCAATGGGATTTTTTAATAGTACATTATGAAACGATGTAATGATGGGTATTAATGCACGAGTGTGATTTTACGATACGAGCGATATACGAGCGAGTATCGTAAACTTCACACGAGTGTATTAATATCCATTACATCGAGTTTCATACAGTACTTTTTCTACGACTTTTATAAGTTAAACTTTTACATTTAATCGTTTTGTGGCAGTTGGCATGCAGGATTCAGTCGAGGCCACCTAGCGGATAGCTCGCTACCCTTGCCTCAAGATGGCGTTGGTGTTCCAGTCAGCATGCGAGAGAGTACAAAAGTTGCAGTAATAATTCCGATTCACCATTTTCGCTTTTCCTCTTAGTTCTAGAGGTGCCAACTCCACTTCTGATTTACTAGAAATTTTAGACAAAAGAATTGACCGGCTTTTAAAGGTAACCACACGGCAGCCACATATAACACAAAATCACTTACATTCAAATATTAACGTCAGTCAAATGTTCCCTCCAATAACTATCACTGCGCTAGTCAAATAGGATCGAAGTGAAATTACGGTCCAATTTATTTTAAATAATATTCCACGTAAAAATGACTAATAATAAAATAAATTAAAACTGACAAGCACAATGCAATATTAAATGCAATTTTAATGTACACAATCGAACGAAACATTTTCTAGAGAGATTCTCAATGATTAATTAAGTGTAAATACTTGGTTTGTAAACGTCTCTGTGATTGGTCAAGAACCTGTATCATAATGAAATCTGTATCGTGGTGAGTATCATTATGCAACGGGTTGCAGCCAGCAAATGACAGCATTATACAATGGGAACAGAAAAACGTTTATTTCGTAATTTGGTTGCGGGGTTTTCCGCGGCGCGCAATCGAGGATCAACGCGCACTCTGGCAGGGAATTCCGGGAACACAGGCCCCGCAGAACACGCGCGAGGCGCTAGCATGCGGCGCCCGGTTTCTGCTCGCACTCGTCTCTGCGGCTGCGGCTTGCGACAAGAACCAAAAAAATTGTTTTAAAGCCAAGAGGAGAGAGCTTGACACAGGGAACCATTCCCGAAGTAGTGGCTGAAGTTCTTTTAATAGTAACTGACGAGCATTACATGATTGATTGATTGATTTTTTCGTGTTTCCGGGCACGTCAACTGCTTTGGTCATTAGTCCCGTTAGAGTAGTGCATGTTTTTTCTCGGGAGATGGCGGTGATCTTCCCCCGCTGGATGGCGAGATCCGGCGCCGACCTACCGTCGGCTAGTGGGGTTTCCCCCTAACCAGGACTCTCCCACCAGCGGGGCACCGCCCCAGTTGGGACAAGCCCTGTAAGCTCCTGACCGCCCATTGAATATGTGTAGTACGTTGGGGTGTGTGTAAGAGAGAGGATGCAGAATGGGCGGCAGGAAGCAAAGATCAAGCAGGCCCAGTAATGGTTGAATAGGTGCCCACCCGCATTCGCCCATGTTGATCGGAGAAACCAGAGCTGGCACCGCTCGATCAGAGTAGTCGGGTTGCGAGCCAGGAATTCTCTCCCTCTGAGATGCAGCGACTGAATTTAACTAGCTAAAGCCGAGAGTTTGAAAATCCTGTGGCTACTGGTGGAGGACTGAAACCCAGGACCTCCTGATCAGAGGTGCGTGCATGTGCGCCTGACACTAGCTGATGCACATTGGCGCTTAGCTCATAAGGCCAAAAGATAATATTTTGTGCTTGTGCCTTATTGCGAAAACCAAATTCGATTCAATTAAGTAAAACTTAATGGACAAATATTACCTGTAAAATCACGTATTGGCCAAATCGGAATTAGAATATTAGTGTATCTCATTAACATTATTATAGATAATGAAGATCTCTTGAAGGTAGGTCAATAAAAGACAAGTTTTTTACAATGCCAATGTTTCTGATATTTATTTAACTTCTTCATGGCTATAAATATACAATCAAACAAGAAAAATATGCAGGTGGTGCACTTTTACATGATGTGTTATTACATACGAAACTAACAATATTCCATCTATAATTTGCTATGCAATAGGGCAGAGATAACCATAAAAACTCATTACCTGTAATTACGAATATGTTAGACCTGTATATTTTTCTTGTTTGTATATTTTTAGCCCTGAAGGAGACCAAATAAGTGACCGAAACGTTGGCATTGTAAAAACCTACTTGTCTTTTATTGACGTACCCTCAAGGGATCTACATTATATTTAATTCAAGGTCAAGTTCAACAGAATGAATTAATATTATTGTATTTCGGCGATTATTATATCTCATATCTCTTTAGAAACGTACGAGTAAGTGTTGCACTGTTTTCGTTGTGTTATTATTTTCCAGCAACCAAAATTCAAAACTTAATCATGTAACATTTACATCGAAACAAGATCATGTATGATGTGAATAATACCTATAACCGTACAGTATAACCAAGGCTCAATTTTTCGAATGCAGATTTTAGTTCTGAAAATGGAACGCTAGTTTACGTCGTTCTCATCGCGGAAAAAAGCCAAAATATGTGCTGGTCATAATTTTAACGTTATATAATTCATACAATGTATCATAAAATAAGAACGACAGACACGAAGATTTCATAGTTCAATTTTGGGGCAGGGTCAGCCGCCATTACCTCTCACGATCCGGAATAACGCCGTTGTACTGTACGAGAAACTAGGTCACTCATTTAGTCGGATTACTGCGGTGTTCATTAAAATTTCAGTTTACCGATTACCCTGTTTTGGCATCCGATTTTCATCATGGGGAATACAATTGACGCTAAGTTGTACAAAGAGATATCTGAAGGCTGTAACAAATTTGCTTATGTTCCCCAAATGAGCAGTTAGGATTCAAATAAATAAAATTTTATCTTTAATATTAATGTTTTAATCATGACATATTTATTTCGATGGCACCGATGTGATATTATACTGAAACACATAATTTTGTATATTTATGAATCATAAATTGCCTATCGACCTTCAAGTAATGTCCTGATCAGTTATTTATTGCAAGATATCGAATTTTCCCTCGGTCGCTGGAAGGAAAGCGAGAGGCGGAGTCGGGAGTTTCAGCCGCCGTCAAGTGCGCCTACGGAGAGGAGCCACTATGCAGAAGTCCAGTGAATTATTAACTTCCCCTGCAAAGCACCTCACCGCACCAAACTCGGCTTCGAACTTCGACACCAGGCGGCGGGAGAGGGCGTGGCTCTGCTGGGCGGTGAGGCGACTGTGGCGTCGCCAGTGGCGGCACGACACGACAGAGGAAAATCCAAAACGTTTGTACGACGTCGACTCCCGGTTGATGGCGTATGTGGAGTGACTTTTTTTTTTAAAGAAGTTAAGTAAAACGCCGACCTGGATGGCCGAGGTGGCTAAGAGCGAGTACCGACTCAGCGCTTCGGTCCGAAGGGTCGCGGGTTCGAGTCCCGCCTTGGGCATGGCCGTTTGTCCCCTGACTTTGTGTGTGTGTTGTCGCGGAGGGCCTCGCGTTCTGCTGACCCCAGATCAGAGGAGCCCGCAAGTGTTTGTCTAGTGTATGGTCGAATATGCGTCCCTTCGGGACGTAAAGGGCAACCGGCTGTCGGCTGGATAAAAGCCCTAGGAAAAAAAAGTTAAGTAAAACTAATTTAATCCTTTGGAACGCGCATGCTGTGTCGTGATATTGGATGTTCCGTGAAGAGGTCTGATGTTCCTAATGAATTGTGGTTAATTTTACTCGTAATTGTGATAGGGAAGTTGTTTATTTTCAAATTGTCGTATTTTAATATGGAAAATGAATCTTGGATTTTATTTGTTTCAAATACGCCAATCATATGTGGCCCCTTTTTGTCGAAGCCAGATTGTGTAAGATATAAATACACAAAAAATCTAACTTTTACTTTCACCCGTTATATTTTACCAGTTATATTTCTCTGGTTGTTTTTACAGACCTCTTACAGGGAGTCATTTACAGGAACTTCACCCATATTCTAAGCATGTCATGATTTCAGGTCGTGTGGGAAGTCTCATTGCCAAAAGTCACATTTATTTTTTAACCCTGTTGGTTGCAGGGATTTTTTTCCTTTAAAGAAGAATCAAAGTTTTGTAAAAATGTTCTGAGTATTAGAAAAGAGTAGAATCAATATATTTTATTCGATAGTTATTCGAAATTGTCTGGGTATAATTTTGCACCCTACATGACGTTACAGATATGATAATATAAGTGCATATACGATACATGGAATGTAAAATTAATGTGTTTACATTACACTTTATTCTATAATGCATGCTTTTTTATTATATTAATGAATAATATTTTAATTTCGTACAAAATAAAATTGTAATTTATAAAAAAAATGTATACACTGCTTCAAAGTTTTGAGGAATTCAATCAAATCTTTTACACTGAAAAAAAATTGAATACCAACATTTAAATGTCCATTCAGAGTTTATTATCATTGGAAAAAATCCTACGTTATGATTTAGAGGAAATATCAACATGCATACTTACATGAACTATACTGTAACATTACTGTTACGTGCAATTTGTGTAAATGTAATGTTTGTGTAATGAGAGAAAAAATCATTTCTGAATGACAATTCAATGTCTGTTAAGTATTGATAGGCATTATTGATTGGAGTTCTCACAATATCATGCACAAAGCATTTAAAATAGGGGAAAACTTAATATTAGTCGCTGATAGGCTACTGTGATGAAAATTAGGATTTGCATATAACTCTTTTTAAAAAAAGTTGTCAATGTTTAACCTTTTGCTTAATATAGGCAATGGCATCGAATATTCTTGATGCCTGTAGATCCGTCGGTTAGGTGCTGTAGATCAGATTTTGTCCAAGAACGTGACCTGGAATTCGTGCATTTGGATCCGAAATATCTCGCCCTAAAGAGCTTCGCATGAACGGCATTCATGCAGATTGGCGGCCACATCAGGCGTGCAATACCTGAGTTCGACAGCAGTTGCAGCGATGTGTGTCGTCACGTTGCATATTGCCCGCCTCTCGTTGCCTCTGCTGCCCGTTGCTCATTGCTCGCTGTCCACCGTCCTCCTCCCGCCTCCAACCCCCGCCTCGCGACGTCCTGCCTCTCATCTCCCGTCTCCCTCCCTTCCACCCTCCCGCCCCCTCACCCGCCCACCCGCCTTCCTCTCCTCGCACTCCCTGCTCCTTCCCTCATATCCCTCCCTTCTCTCCGGACCGCCATCTCTCTCCCTGCTCCCTCCGGCATCTCTCCCTCACGCTCTCCCGCCTCCCTCTCCCCCCCTTCCCGACCTAATGCCTCATCCTTTCCGCACTCCCGCCCTCCGGCCTCCCACCCCTCCCACCACCCACCTTCCACCACTCCACCACCCACCTCCCTCTCCACCACCCACCTCCACCTCCCCCCCCCCACCTCCCACCACCCACCTCCCACCACACACCTCTCACCACACACCTCTCACCACCCACCACCCACCTCCCTCCTCCCTCCACCAAACACCTAACACTCTAACCTACGTACTGAACCTCCCCGTGCACTCATCCTATAACCTCCACCTTCCTCTCCTCGCCTTTCACCATCCAATCCTCATATCCAGACTATCGCCTCTCACTCTCGATCCCCTCCGTTTACTCACCCTCCACACTCACTGTCCATCTCCATCCCATCCCCGTCCCCACTCTCACCAACCCCGTCCCTCGGCACTTCTCACCTTCAACCCGTCTCCACTTTCCGCTCCCCATCCGTCGCCCGCCGACCGCCATCGGTTTTCCGAATGGGGTTCCCTCCTCCACCATCTCCTCCTCCCTCTGCCTCCACCTACCGCCGCTGCCTTGGCCCGGCGTCGACGTGTGGCGGCGTTATTGCGGGGTATTTCAGCTGCTTCTCGCTTCGCTGCCGATCGTCAAATGGGCCAGTGGCGGCATCGACATCGACATCGACAGTGGGTGTTTGGCGGTGGGGACGGGCGGGCGGGCCGCGAGGGCAGTGAGGACGCGTTCGCGGAACTCGTAGCATCATCGCGTGAGCAGAGGCTGGCGCGCGCTTTTTGGCTTCGGCAGCCGACAGCGGAGCGGTGATGCGGCCTCGCGCCGCGCGGCGGAGCCACTGTCGCTCTGTTAACGCGCCACGCCCCCTCGTCCGGTCTGCGCGCGGACGGCAGGATTTTCGACACTAGCTTTTCAGTTAGGTCGAGTACAGTCGCTGTCTGGAGGAGAATTCTAGCGGCCGGCTGCTCTGATCGGTAGTTTTCAGTGGTTTCTCCGATCAACACCAGGTGAATGCTGGAGTAGTACCCTATCAAACGGGCCACGGACCGCGCGCGATCTGTCCTTCCCATTTCTCGTCCTATCCTCTCCCTTTACACACACACTTACACTAACATGCTCTACACTACCACACATCCCGGGAGACCGGTCGGATGCTTAGAGCTTGTCCCGGCTGGGACGGTGCCCCGTTGGTGGGAGAGTACTGCTTAGGGGGAAACCCCGCTAGCCGACGGTAGGTCGGTGCCGGATCTCGCCATCCAGCGGGGGAAGATCACCGCCATCTCCCGAGAGAAAAACATGCACTACACTAACGGGACTAACGACCAGAGCAGTTGACGCGCCCGGAAACATGAAAAAATTAATCAATCAATCAATCTGCGCGCGGACGATCTGGAAGTAATGACTAGAAACCGGATTTTAATGACCTAAAAATCATCGAAAGATGCAGGCATTTATGACCTAAAACCTTTATAAATATGACCTTAAAAATAAAATATGACGTTATACAAGTTTATTTTTTAAAAGTTCCTGTTAATTTTTTAGGTATAACAAATACAAAATTCACTCAAGAACATATTGTGAGTACGGTACATACGGGTTACAGTCTTTGGAACTAACTAGCATTTAAAAAAAGCTTGTGTCTGCAAAACAAATCAACTACAGTACAATAAAACCCATCAAACCAAACGACTTGCTTTACTACTGCATACTTCTTGTTAAAAATAATCCCTCTCTTTCAAATAATCCTTTGTAGTAGAATTTTGAGTTTATTTGAAACAACATCACCTGATACATTATCATGCGAGACACCTTTGATTCTTGTGTCCTTAAGAATGACATATGTATGCATTTTGGGCAAAATTTGCCTCAAATATGACATTTTACTAAAAACGGTCCTTATGACATATGTGCATTTATGGCAGAATTTGGCCCAGATATGACCTTTTAATAAAAACTGTGTAAATATGACTTTATATGCACAATAAAAATACGTTTTTCTAGTCGACGATTCCTGGATTTGTGCATAAATTGTTTTAAAATTCACCCCAATGTTCAGAAAAAATATATGACTTGTCATTAAAATCCGGGCCCTAGTAATGACTAGAGACCGGATTTTTATGTAATTACATATTTTTTGTCTTTCTACTTGCCGTTTTCAAATCTGTAAACTGGATGAATCGACCCCGTCCTAACACAAAATTTAATTTTTTCGTTACATATTTTTTTACATATTTGGTACTATATTACATATTTTACATATTTTGGTATTGTCACAAAATATTGTTTATTATATTAATTTTCTTCAATTTTATTACGTATTTTTTATGAAAATAAGTATTTTTTTAAAACAATCAGCATTTTCCCTACATTATTACAGCGTGCTGGCTCCTCCAGGTACCCAAAGTGAAGACGCGTGGTATTCTCACAGTCCCGCGCGTCTGCTTCATTTCTCTCAGGGGCAGAAAGTGTGCGTCAGGGACTGACCCGACTCGTCTTCAGGTGTGAAAAGTATCACTCACGCCGCGGTTCGTGACCTTTATCCTCAATTTTGGAGAAACGTTGGCGATCGCCGACGTTTAACATACAATGAGTGTGCTTCACTTTGCAGTGATGTTTGCTGGTCGTCTACTGCGCGTGGTCTGGCAGCAAAACTACGGTCCTCAATAGCAATAGATGAAGCTTTTACTACCGATGGGAAAGTTGTATGTGTAAAGTGTGCATTCATTTATGCTCTCTAAATGATTTTTAAGACGTTTGTATTAATTTAAAATTTGTTTAGGGCTTTTTTATCAATGTAATTTCGTATTATGTAAATGCCTTTATTAATAAATTAATTTTAACATTACATATTTTATCCGATTTTACATATTTATTACATATTCTTACTGTTTTTATTTCATATTTATGTACATATTATGACGTTTCATACTACATATTTTTACGCTCTCTAGTAATGACTCTCAACTTCGCGAACCTCGGGGAAGTTGCAGCCGTGAAAGAAAGCGACCAAGGGTTCTAACACGTGCAGAGTTTTCGTTTGGTCAGCGCCGGACCGAATATATGCGGCATCGTTCATGTGTCAGAAATGAAGGCTTGATGGAATGTAATATTTTTGTTAGATTGAACGAACACTTGAAAATCATATCTTAATCAACATGCAATAAATTATTTAGAAATGAAAATTCTAAACATCGAGCATAACAAGGAGTGAAAAAGTTTATCGAAGAACTATTGTGGATCATACAAAGTAACACAAACAGGTCCTTGTGTCTAGTGACAAGATTGCTGTGAAGTGCAATCTTGCTGTGAAGTGACGTTTGTTGGAATCGACGTTGTTGTTTATCGTCAGTTTTGTGAAGTTGTCGTGTTTGTTGAATTTTGTTCGTTTTTTTGTCGCAGTACTTTACAGAGTTGCATTTTTCTCCAGCTTCGACATTTTGTGGGGGTTCCCTTTAGTTTGTGGCTGTGAAAGAGACGACTCTCGAGCTAGCGCGGAGGAAACGAGCCTGATCTATTTGACGTAGAACAGTGTCATTGTATTGATGCTCAGAGAAAAATCAAGTCGTTGCAAAAACAGGAGTATGAAGTCGCAGAATTTGGTGCTCTCGAACTCTGCACATATCTTAGATGTGCCATGTGAACATCATAAATGGATTTTCAGTTGATCCCTGCGAGACTCCATCGCTGGCCGAGCTCACTTCGTGGTGAGTTGCAGCATCTGCTCGGTAGAGCAAGGCCAAATCTAGTATGAAACTTTTTAACGAATGCAAGTGGACCAAAAATTTACGTCGCAGTTCTCTATCGGCTAACTTCCTTAGTGATTTACAACTGTGAATAAAATTGTTAACTGTACATAGTCTTTAATGTACCATTATTATCTTGAATGTTTACTCATGACTTTCGTGTATTCAGAATACGACACGTGAATGTACCTATATCCTGTAAACGTGTCTCAAGGCTATTACATAAAAAGAACGCCGGGGAACGTTAACATAACTTTTACTAATATTCTTTTAGCGCGTTATCTGATTTTCACAGCGAAAAATCACAGCGAATTATTTGAGAATACGTTCAATATTCAGCATCTCATTCTTCAGACATACACTTCAACTCTGCACACCTTGCAGGTTTAAAATCAGCAAAACATTCTATTATTCGATTTTTGTTGGTGTTGCCACAAATTTCTTGCGCTCTCTCATCATTCTTGGAACTGGCCATTTCTTACATTTCATTTGGACACTTCCAGTAGTTAAAAAGTAAGGCAAGAAAGTAAAAGTGTAGTCGTTTTCGCCTATTTTATTATTTAATTGTATAAATAACTGCAGTCATGAACAATAACGTTCGAGTGAAATTTTATTTTGATTGAACCTCACAGTTTTTAATGGCATTATAAATTATGGGACACGATGTGAGAAATCGGAGTGTATATCACTTCGTTTATATTAAAAGCAGGTGAGAATTTTAATTCTTGGCAATGGTATGGAGATAAATTATATAAAATGTGTGCGTAATAGTTAAACGAAAACTAAACAAGATATAGATTGCGACAATGTCAGTCGTGGTACGCGCATTCAAATAACGCTTGGTTGCTTTCGCTGGTGATGAATGAAATAAACAAATCCTGTGTAAGATAAAACAGTGACCCAAAAGATAAAAATGTCAAAAAACAAAGGCATACACTTAAAGTATTAGTATTCTAGGTATCTTAGTCTGATTGCCTCTCGTGTAAATTACAAATAATAAATAATACATCACCATAAATGCTGTTGCATAATAATTTGAATAAGTCTGCATTCACCGCTATCATTTTACCCTACTAGTTGACACATCGTGCTCAATTTATTCTCCCTCGAATTTATAGAGAAGAAGAATAAAGAAATTAATATGTGAAAAGCATTGGCAAAATATTCTTCCCGTTTGTTTATCTGTTTATCCTTGTCCTGTCACTCCATTCGCTCCTCGTGTATCTGCTTCCTAAAAACCATTTTCACATCGATTCCGTTCCCTCCCAGTCTCTCTCCTCTGTACCACACACACATCATTCACTCGCCCTCCCCCTGTCATGGCGCAACTCCATTACCCCGTCCGCTCTCCTGTTACCTGTCCCTTCCGCTACCGGCGCGAGTGTCGTTCGCGCCGCTCCCCCCCCCCCATTCCGCCCCCGTTCCTGTTTCCGCTGCCGCCCCCACCTCCTCCTCCCCGACCTGTGACGCCGATCCGCGTCGCTAGCTGCCCCTCGTGGGATGAAACATCACCCGTCCAGGCGGCCATGGCGACGGAAGTTGGGGAATGTCAGAGACGCCGGCGGTGGTGATGGTGGTAATAGTGGTGTTGCTGGTGGTAGTGGTGGTGCTGGTGGTAGTGGCGGTGCTGGTGGGAGTGGTGGTGCTGGTGGTAGCGGTGGTGCTGGTGGTAGTGCTGGTGTTGGTGGTAGTGCTGGTGGTAGTGGCGGTGCTGGTGGTGGTGCTGGTGGTAGTGACGGTGCTGGTAGTAGTGGTGGTGCTAGTGGTAGTGGTGGTTGCTGGTAGTAGTGGTGGTGCTGGTTGGAGTGACGGTGCTGGTTGGAGTGACGGTGCTGGTAGTAGTGGTGGTGCTAGTGGTAGTGGTGGTGCTGGTGGGAGTGGTGGTACTGGTGGGAGTGGTGGTGCTGGTGGGAGTGGTGGTGCTGGTGGGAGTGGTGGTGCTGGTGGGAGTGGTGGTGCTGGTGGGAGTGGTGGGAGTGGTGGGAGTGGTGGTGCTGGTGGGAGTGGTGGTGCTGGTGGGAGTGGTGGTGCTGGTGGTAGTGGTGGTGCTGGTGGTAGTGGTGGTGCTGGTGGGAGCGGTGGTGCTGGTGGGAGCGGTGGTGCTAGTGGTAGTGGCGGTGCTAGTGGTAGTGGTGGTGATGGTTATATGCAGCTCATATATATGCGGCTCATATACAGCTCCTTGCCCTGCGTTCTGCTGTTCGGGAGTGGCGGCGGCTCTGCGTTCACGCGCAGTAATCGAGAGGGCGGCGCAAAGCGTAACTGCTAGACCTGAAATCTTCCACTTCGGGAGATCAATGTGTAGTAGTGTGGCTAACACGCAAACTTCCTATGTCCAAATTGTTGTTACTTCATGTGGAATTCACGGTGGACAACACATTTTTGTAGATAGATTTAGTACAGTCAGAAATTTCTGCATTACTTTTAATGTAAAAGTACATGAAAGTAATTTTCATGTATGTAAATTAAATTTAATGTGCACGTGCAGTAACTTTAAAGTGCGTGTACATGAAATTTTAGATACGTGTACATTAATAACACGTACACAACAGTTACATTAAAATTCATGCACAGTCGTACATTAAATCAACATTAAATTTAATGTGGTTTCTGACAGTGCAGGTTTTCCTCCAGCTCACAATTTTGTTGCTTCATCATCGTTCATACCGGCGTCATCTATTTGGTAATCACTATTAATATCTTTACTAACCATTTATGATGCAGGATTCAGTTTCAGGGGAAGAGGGAAACAAAGAACACCTTATTCAAATCTGTAAGGAATATATGTGTAGACAAACTGAATTCTCTGCAGGTTTTCTCGGAATTTATAATATTTGTTTTCCTGTAATTCCACCATTGTTCCATTGTCTTTCATTAAACACGTTACATTATCATCATTCCTTTTACATTTTTGGCATAAGCGAAAGTTATGAGACAACAAATAGAGACAGAGTGAGTGGGGTTGCCAGGAATGGAGGCACCATTAGTAATCAAGTCGGCAAAGTACAGGGAGTAAGTCACATGGAAATACAGAGGCATTGGGAAGGCGAGTGATGAAACGGGAGTAGCAAAGGATAAAGATGAAAATAACTCAGGGGAAAGGAAGAGAAGGTCGGTAGATAAGGGAATAAAATTGTTATAAGTTGTTGAAATGCTATAATCGATGGGAGAAACGGGCCCAGAACTGAGATAGATATTGAAGAGTTGCGAAAATATAGTAGAACAATCAAACCTAGATATCGGGCGAATGAAGTGATATTGATGTGAATTTATGATGAGACTACAAGGAACAGGTCTTAAAGGTTGGATAAAAGTTCTTGACGAAAGAAAATGTTTAATAGTTGATATTTTGTAAATAAAACCATCGTACCAACATTTACTACCAAACAAAACTGTCGAAATGGTGATTAGAAAATCACACTTTGCCGTACTCTTAAGTTTAAAATCAATACTGCATTTCGGAAAAGTCATCAACATCTGCCTGCCATAGGAGATCCATACGCAAGGGCACCAGCGAATTAATGGCTATGGCAGGTATTCATGGCGAATGATTAGATATTGACACCAATGTTATAATGAGTCCGAATGATTTTAAAAATATTTAAAAAAAATATATTTACTGCGAGTTCGACTGTGTAAGTCCTTCAGGAGTTAAAAAATATAATTATTTGGCTACTATCATAGTTGACCACTCGAACATTGATTGTCCCTAATAGTTAGGGCAAAAGAAATACTATAAATTAAGATCGAGTAAGTTATTTCAAAAGAATGTATTTATTAAATATTGCGAACTTTGTGGAAATGAGCGAAAATGGTGGGTTGTGTGAAATAGTGAGTAGTGTGTGTACAAGGAAAAGTTGAATTGCTCTTTGGGGAATCGGGATTTGATTCTACGAGGAAATTTCAATGCTATGACCAAACCAATGTAATGAAACAGAGTGAACTGTTCATAAAAATATGAAATAAAATTAATTATCAATTGTTTATTTATTACAAAACCATCTCGTTATTTTATTAAAACCTATCAAAAATATTAAGAAGGCGAAAGCAATGAAACATTCTCTACTCAGCAATGCACTGCGCTTGAAAATCCAGCACCATCGCTCAGTGGCACATTTCGGCCACACGCTGCAACGTAGTGGAGTGCCAGCGCCTGCCGCAGGCGACACGTCGGCCGAGCGCGCTGGCGAACTAATGGGAAAGGGGGAGGGGCGGCCATCACCTCGACAGGTGATTGGTCGCCTGGTGCGATGTCTCTTCGCTGGCGTGGTTCGGGGTGCACCGCCGCGCCGAGTCGCGTCGCGTTGCGTTTCGCCTCTGTCAGGCGGGCGACGCGGGCGCGCACGCTTTAAAACAAATTAATTGCCTCCAAATAATTTGCATTATTTATGGGTCGCATTACGCCGCGTGCCATCGGGAGAAGTTTGGCGTGCGTTCGGAGGCGTTCGCGCGCGCTCGCTTGCGCCAGCGAGGGAGCGGTCGGGGGAAGTTGGGGAGTTCCGCGCGGTGCTGTTGGCTGTTCCACCCTGTCGAGGTCGACGGTGGGGGTGAGGGTGTGGTTGTCAGTGTGGGCACTGGCAGTGAGGGTGACAGCAAGAGGTGGAGGCGTGGGTGGTAGTAGGGGTTGCAGCGGGGGTGGAAGCGGGGTGGACGCGTAGGTGATTGCGGGGGATGACAAGGGTGGAAGCGTGGGTGGACGGCACGGGGTTGAAGCGGGAGGTGGGAGCGGGGAAGTGGAAGTGGGGGTGAACGGCACAGGGTGGAAGCGGGGAGTGGAAGCGGGGAGGGGAAGCGGGGAGTGGAAGCGGGGGAAGCGGGGAGTGGAAGCGGGGAGTGGGAGCGGGGGGGTTAGAGCGGGTGTGTGTGGAAGCGGGAGGGTGGAAGCGGGAGTGGAAGCCGGGGTGGAAGCGGAGGTGGCAGCAGGGGTGGCAGCGGATGTGGAAGCGGCATTGGAAACGGGGGTGGCAGCGGATGTGGAAGCGGGGATAGCAGCGAATGTGGCAGCGGGAGTGGCGGCGGGGAAGGCGGCGAGAGAAAAGGATTGAGTATGGCAGTAAAGTTGAGAGTGAGGATGGAGGCAGGGTTGGTCCAAGGGACAATAGTAGAGACACTAGAAGGGAAGGTAGAGGAGTTCCCTGGATGACGGCGGGGAACTGCGAGAAACGCTTTGTTTCGTGATGAAGTGGGGTGAGGTTAGGCTAGGAAGTAGATCAGGAACAGAAAAGATACATTTCACTGAAATGCTGTCCGTTAACTTAAACAGATTTAGGCCTTGGGACTACAATGATATTCAAACATAAATAGGATGATAATGTTTATGAACTTGGAAAATTTCCACTGGTCATTGAGATATGAAGGAGAAAAAATTATTCTCGCGTCAGAAATAACTTGACACGAAAAACAGCCAATATCATTTTCTTTTAAATCATATTTGACTTGTTTAGGTGTAGAGCAATCAATGATTTTGACAGGCAACTAACCTCTTAAAAATTAGAAAAAGAGGAAAGAAGGTTATCTTGAAATAGACGTGAACAGGTGTTGGATTAGGTGAGGCAGAGAGATAGAGATCTGCTCTCCACCGTTATTGCAAAACACAAACACTGTTTTTGCAAAATATGAACACGCTCTGAAATGTGGTATGAAAGAATCCACTGATATACGCGTATTTACGTATTCTGATGACCCTCAATATGCATTCAAATGCTTTATGAGAATAAGAAGGAGAATATGAAATATCTTTAATTACTTTTTAAATGTTCGTATCTATCTGTCTTTAATTAATATTGCGCATTTAAAAAACCTACTACTTAAGGAAAACGTTTCCAGCAGTAAATTGGGTTATTTGATTGCGATCGTCTGCCTTATTCCTCCTTTCGAAGCTTGAAATAATTAATGACTCAAAATGTATCATTTTCTTTCATATAGAAGTTGCACTGAATTCTCTTTGCTGATTAAAATTCTCATATATTCATCTTAATACCATATGAATGTCATTTACTTCTAAATCTCATAACAATGATTAATATTCCACTACAATGCGGAGTATTGGCTAGGAATCGTAAGGTATAAGCAATGAGTAGCCACATCAAAGTGGAAGAATACATGTATGAGCGCATGCTTTCACTGAGATGCACATTTACAAAAATATGCGATATTGGCTGTCAAAAATGGAGTTGTGAAAACCAAAATGGTTTGACACCTGTTGTGCTGAAGTTGCGTATCTCACAATGAACAATGTGAAAAAATGTACCACAAGTGGAAGACTAATAAAATCTATATTTTAGTCCCTAATGCCCCTCATGAAAAAAGGACGATTTCGTCTGCTCCAGCTCATTATAAGCATATATTTGTAAATAAGAGGGAGGGGGAACGAACTTAAGTGTTAGTAAAGAAATACTAACCGGTAGAGACATCTGTAAGGAGAAAATGTACCGTGAAAAGAGAGAATTAAATTAAGAGCCGGCAGTATTTGAGAAGTACAAACATATAAGTGGAATGGTTTTGTATCTGCAATCAATATTCAACTAGTACTTTATGTAAGAAATGTGTTATGTATGAAATATTCTGAATAATACACTAAAACATTAGATAAAAATCAATATAATTTTGTTCTTCAAATAACAATTCACTATTTATACTATTATTTATAATATATAAATAATACATGAAGGGAGCACTGGAGCACATAAAAAGTTCCTAATGATGCTAGGTTGAGGACTCTTAGATAATGAATTATGTTTCGCTCATTATAGTATGTAACTTATAAATAGGAACAAGAAAAACTTGGACTGATTTTCTTGGACATATCCCAGATACAAATGTCAAGGAATGTTTTTAGTAGGAAACTAGTTCAAAATACGAATAAGACAAAGAACTGTCGACTTTCGACAGAGAATATAAATGTAGGTCGTTTCAACTTTGTTGGAAATGGTTGACATATTAAAAATAAGACTAAATATTCATTCCGACAGTGTGCGACTGGAATTGGACGTGACATCTATAATGTGATATAATTTTCTGGTATTGCCACGAATGCATCTTCTTTCTCATACAACAACTACTTTAGAACAAAAGTGTATTCTATTTATATGTTTTAGAGATATGAATGATTTTTTCAACTATTCCTTAACATTTCTGAAAAAAACTAAAATTAGTCAAGAAGACATGATATTAACAATTGTTATGATATATGAATAATTTCAAAATATTGTCACACAAAGAAAATAGTGTACCCTGAAATTTTCGGGACCTCTGTTTTCCCATTACCTACTATAAACTACAAACAATTTGCTGAAAAAAGGTTGTGCGAAGGGTTTATTTTTTCCAAGAAAAATCTTTCATTCGAAGCTTCAAAAACTTTCAGAACGAATATTTATTTTATATCGGGATCAAATGGCAATAAAATACGCTTCACTTACCAATAAGCCGTTCTTTTCAACGTACGCTACACGTGCTCCAGTCTCTAAATAACGAACGGAAACGAAATGTTTGGAAAATGCTCGAAGGGTATTTGGGAGTGAATCCGTCGCATTAATCCGCGGTGCTCATAGTTGAAAGAGTGAGCATTACGACGTCGGGCGGATTTCTCGTATCGCCATGGGCCGGCCGGCTGAGTGGGTGGGCGGGCGGGCGGGCAGCATGGGATGCAGACGCGGAGGGTGAAACACGAGCGTTCTCCCACCCACCCACCGCTCCCGCCTATCGCAACCCCTTCCCCGCTTCATCCCCGATTTCTCCCTGTCCCCCCTCCCTCCTTACTGCTACCCTCATTGCCAACCTTCACACCACTCTACGCCTTCCGCTGCCCTACCCAACGCGATCATACCCTCTGCCCTCTCCGCCCCTCACTGCCCTCTCCGCCCTTCACTGCCCTCTCCGCCCTCACTGCCCTCTCAGCCCCTCACTGCCCTATCCACCCCTCACTGCCCTCTCCGCCCCTCACTGCCTTCTCCGCCCCTCACTATCCTCTCTGCCCCCACTGCCCTATCTGCCCCACTGCCCTCTCCGCCCCTCTCTGCCCTCTCCGCCCCTCACTATCCTCTCTGCACCCACTACCACCTCCGCCACTCACCTTTTCTCCGCCCCTCACACCCTCTCCGCCCCTCACGCCCCTCCGCCCCTCACTTCCATCACCA
This sequence comes from Teleogryllus occipitalis, assembly GCA_011170035.1. Lineage (NCBI taxonomy): Eukaryota > Metazoa > Arthropoda > Insecta > Orthoptera > Gryllidae > Teleogryllus > Teleogryllus occipitalis. The sequence continues at coordinate 7,967 of BLKR01006770.1, read as the reverse complement.
TCCCGCCATCTCATCCCCTCCCCTTCCTCAACGTGTCCTCTCCATTCCCGCCGCCTCTTCGCCCCCCTTTCTGCCGTCTCACCACTCTCCCCCATCTTTCCCCCAACGAGACCCCACCCACCCCTCCTCATCTTTAATGACGCCTATCCCTCCGTTGCCGGCCACGGCTTCATCAGCGCGTTCGCCGCTCCAACGCCCACCCCTACCCCACTGACACCCACACCTTCTCTAACGCCTTCGCCGCCATTTAGTCTTCGCCCCCGCACGCGCCTACGCCGCCCATATCTCTCCCTCTCCTGCCTTTGCCGACTCCCGCGCCTACACCAATGCCCCCATGCCACCCCAATGTGTTCGCTACCTACACCACCACCCACGCTCCCGCCGACAGGCACACCACCCCTACACCATCACCCACGCTCCCGTCGACACGCACACACCTCCCGTACACCGTCACTCACCGACCGACAGGCACACAACCCCTCTACATCACCACCTACGCTCCTCTCGACACGCACAACCGCCCCTACACCAACGGCTCGCCGGCCCAACGCCTCCGTCCTAACCCACTTCCTCCCGTCTGCCGCTACCTATTCCAAAATCCCGGCCGTCACCGCCCTCGCAATTGCTGGCTCTACCCCGACCTCGCCCCCCACTCTCTCCGCCGTCCACATTTCTGCCCCCGCTTTCGCCGCCGTCCGCCCTAATTCGCCCGCCCGCGATCCCTCGCCAAGCGCGTCCTGCCAGTCGCGACAGCACAGCATCACGGCGCGATGCATGGCACGCGGCATCCGACACGTCCTACATACACAACTATTCGCCATGTGTGGGAGGCAACGCGCGGCGACCGCCGGGTGTCTCCGACTGCCGGGCTGCGTGTGCTCTTACGGGAGATAATTTTGACGGATCGCTTAACGATCCAAAAAGCTGTGAAATGAAAGGGATTTGCAACGCACTGTATCCGCAGATGGCAGATAAATGTTGAATGTAGAAGATTCCGAAGGAAAATAAATTTCAGGGAAATGTGAAATCGTTTAATGCTGAAATGGTAAATATAAATACAGTTTTGCTACGTGTAATGATGGTAATTAACTATATTCAGTATTTTCTATGGAATTTAAAAATGAAGGTTTTGCGATACTGTAGGTATGTTTCGTACATTATAGTAGTTTGAAAACATTAGATGCAATTCCATTTATGTACATATAGTTGTTATAAATAGGCGACAGCAAATTATGCAGTATACGCTACCATTTTAAAATAAAAAAAAAATTTGCAATGACAGTCATGCATACTTGGTAACAGAACTAACCAGTTTTTTGTAATAATAGAGACTAGACGTGCACTTGTATTCTGATAATAGTATATTACCGATCTGGAATAGTACGTACGGCTTGTGACGAGATATTTGTATCCCCAGCAAACGTGCTCATAGTTAAGCGAGTGGTTTCTTTCCAGCATGAGAATGTTAACACCAATTATGAAAGCGAACGGAACGCATTTTACACTCAGATGACGGTGGCATTTATATTTTATTTCTCTCGTCCATATTTTCCTTATTCCGGAATACGGTCTGACCAGGGTTGCAGTAGTCTTAATTCTTAATTTTGCGGACTATTTTCTTACCTTCTTTTCCGCAACTGCGTGTGTATTTCCATAGTTTCGAAAATTTACCCAATTCCACCAGAATCGAAATTGAGGAGGGGAGAGAATAGTTTTACGATCACTAGTAATTATTCACTCAATGGCGTTCGATTCTTATTATTAGAAATGGAGGAAAAAAGCATCAATAAAATTTTAGTAACATGAAATACCAACTAGGCATGTGAAATACCAACTCACACACGTGATTACTATAGTGAATTGCACAGTTACAATAAAATGGAATTGATAATCTGCGTCTTGTTTGTAAACAGATATTGGTACGTGTATTTTGGGGCATTTTTCAGTAATTGCGTTGTCCAAAAAGCCTGATCAGAAGTCGTAAAATATTATGTAGACGAGAGTCTAGGACTAAAATCAAGTTAACAAAATTTCTTGGCAAATGGAATAGCATGTTGTTCTCGTAATATTTTACTACACTTGCGTTGCTAATACAAATAATCTGCACGAGAAGGATCCTTCCAGAGGTCACAGGCAACAAAAAAGAATATAGAATACCAAAAACGTTAGATCAATTATATATATGATAAAGCGAGTTATAATGATTTGGACATCGTTAATTCAATACATTATGAAATTAAAGGAGGTTCAAATTACATTATTTAGAGTGATTACAATGTGCGAGTAATTACACTATTTATCTTCTGCATAATTTAGAGTGAGTAATGAGTAAAACAAAAATTCTATATGACCAAACTGAAAATGCTGGAGTAAAAATGAACGTACAGTCGATAAACGGTAATTATTAATTTAATGGATGAATAATCCCGACTAATGACTTGTAATAGATGAAGTCTTCTTTAGTTCCATATTATATTTTTACAAACTCTTCGTTCTCGCAAAATAACTCAACCAGATCGATCATCGCGCAGAAAAGGCACATCGCTCGCCTGCCGGACTGTCTTTGCGCGTGGATCGCCGGCCTGTAGCTGTAGCCGGCACGCGAGCGATCGTTGCACAGCGTCGCCATCTGGCGGATTGTCGCGGCCGCCCTCGCGAAACGAAGCGCTTGACAGATGACGGCCTGCGTGGATATGGACAGCCGCGCAGGGGGTCACCAGCTCCACCTCCTTCCTGCTTTGCCCCGGCCGCCCCCGTACAGACCCACCCGCTCCGCTGCGTTGCTTCGCCTCTCGCCGACCCCCACCTGGTCACGTAGCGCCGTACCTGGCGTGCGGTTCCGCACTTGATTCCACTGCTCTCACCTCCTCTGCTTTACTATCTAACTCTAATCTACCCTGCTTCTCTCCGCCGCCCCAAGCTCCGTCGTGCCATTCACCGCTCTCCCTCGCCCTTTTCTACTCTGACCGGTCCTTCCCGTTTCCATCGTTACCTGCCCGTCCCCGATCAAGCCCGTCCTAATTTGCTTCGCCCGGATGTAGTTACCCTGTTCGCCCTCTCTGCCTTTCCCCACCATTTCTGCCCTCCTCAAATTTTTCCTTCCTTGTACCATTCTATCCCTCGCCGTTCACCCGTCGCCGTCCTTCCCTGTCTGTCCTGCCTAGCTGTTTTTTCTCTGTTCCTCCAGGCCTTTCCCTTCCGTCGCCCCCGACTGTCATTCCCCGCCCATCATTCCCCACCCATCATCCCCCACCCGTCATTCCCAGCCCGTCATCCCCCGCCCATCATCCCCCGCCCGTCATCCCCCGCCCGTCATCCCCCGCCCGTCATCCCCCGCCCGTCATCCCCCGCCCGTCATCCCCCGCCCGTCATCCCCCGCCCGTCATCCCCCGCCCGTCATCCCCCGCCCGTCATCCCCCGCCCGTCATCCCCCGCCCCGTCTGAACCCTCACTAGGCCCCATTCCCCGCCTGCCCACTCGACCCACCTTGCAGCGTACCACCTTGCCTTACCTCACCCCGATCTATGTCCTGATGTCCGTGCCTTACTCCTAGAGGTTTCCCGTCCCACTCTTTGCCTCTTCGTCCCACTTGGCTCCGTTCCCACCGCTCTCTTTCCAACCTTCCTCCCCGTGCTCAGGTCGTTTTCTCCCCTGTCCGATATCCGCCCACCTCTGCCTGCACACCTCTCCCGCGCCCTCGTGTGCCCAATCGCCTCGGGGCTCCGTCCGCGTCCGGGCTCCCGCCTCCTTGGCCCCCCTCCTCCGCCCCCACTCGTGGGACCCGCCGCCGCCCCCGCCCCCGCCGCCGCCGCCGCCGCTCGCGCGCCGCCTGGACCGCGGGTAAAAAGAAGAAAATAGTTTCTTAACAGATGTCGCAACAAGAAAGTGGATAGGAACGGGTCATGCTCCGGACAGACGAATCAATCTCCTTGAAAGCGGGCCCCGCGCCGACCCGAGCGGAAGGGGAGGCGGTGGGCGAGGGTGCGGGTGAGGGTGGAAAATAAATAAACGCCGCGGGCCGTGCCGGAGCGGCCCGCGATGGAATGGAGTGATGATTCGGGAAAGGTGAGGCGCGGGCGGCGCCAGGACGACGCCAGGACGACGCCAGGACGACGCTAGGACGACGCTAGGACGACGCTAGGACGACGCTAGGACGACGCTAGGACGACGCTAGGACGACGCTAGGACGACGCTAGGACGACGCTAGGACGACGCTAGGACGACGCTAGGACGACGCTAGGACGACTGGACGACCGCCAGGACGACGCTAGGACGACGCTCGACGACGCTGGGACGACGCTAGGACGACGCTAGGACGACGCTAGGACGACAACTAAGGACGACGCTAAGGACGACTGGTTTGACGCTAGACGACGCTAAGGACGACGCTTGGGACGACGCTAAGGACGACGCTATAGGACGACGCTAGGACGACGCTAGGACGACGCTAGGACGACGCTAGAGGTTGACGCTAGGACGACATGGGACGACTGTAGGACGACGCTAGGACGACTAGGACGACGCTAGGACGACGCTAGGACGACCGCTAGGACGACGCTAAGGACGACGCGGACTGGCTGGGACGACGCTGGGACGACGCTAAGGACGAACTAGGACGGCGCTAGGACGACTTCTGGGACGACGCTAACTAGGACGACGCTAGGACGACGCTAGGACGACGCTAGAGTGGACGACGCTAGGACGACGCTAGAACGACGCTAAGGACGACGCTAGGACGACGCTAGGACGACAGGACGACGCTAGGACGACGCTAAGGACGACGCTAGGACGACGCTAAGGACGACGCTAGGACGATAGGACGACGCTAGGACGACACTGGGACGACGCTAGGACGACGCTGGGACGACTGGGACGACCTTCAGGACGACGCTAGGACGACGCTGGGACGACGCTAAGGACGACTAAGGACGACGCTGGGACGACGCTGGGACGACGCTAAGGACGACTGGGACGACGCTAGGACGACGCTGGGACGACGCTAGGACGACGCTAGGACGACGCTAGGACGACGCTAGGACGACGGTAGGACGACGGTGGGACATATTGGGACGACGGTAGGACGACGCTAGGACGACGCTAGGACGACGCTAGGACGACGCTAGGACGACGCTAGGACGACGCTAGGACGACGCCAGGACGACGCTAGGACGACGCTAGGACGACGCTAGGACGACGCTAGGACGACGCTAGGACGACGCTAGGACGACGCTAGGACGACGCTAGGACGACGCTAGGACGACGCTAGGACGACGCTAGGACGACGCTAGGACGACGCTAGGACGACGTTAGGACGACGCTAGGACGACGCTAGGACGACGCTAGGACGACGCTAGGACGACGCTAGGACGACGCTAGGACGACGCTAGGACGACGCTAGGACGACGCTAGGACGACGCTAGGACGACGCTAGGACGACGCTAGGACGACGCTAGGACGACGCTAGGACGACGCCAGGACGACGCTAGGACGACGCTAGGACGACGCTAGGACGACGCTAGGACGACGCTAGGACGACGCTAGGACGACGCTAGGACGACGCTAGGACGACGCTAGGACGACGCTAGGACGACGCTAGGACGACGCTAGGACGACGCTAGGACGACGCTAGGACGACGCTGAGGTTGCGAGGCGTCCCAGCGCCTCCCATGTGCTGCAGGAGCATTCCACGGTCACGTGCGGGACATTTGTACTCATTTTCTATTTAGTTGTTACCGCATGAAAATTAAGCAAATAATTATTACGATCCGGGTGACGACGCGTTAATTGATGTGGTGCCGACGTTTCGATCATCGTGTCGTGATCTTCATCAGGGCTCGGAATGTTCTTGTTTATTTATGATAACAATCGCCAATCGTAGCTAGAGGGCTGCCTGTCATCCCCACAGCCAAGATTGTAATATTGGCTCTGGCCGCGGAAGCCTACGACTTCGTTTAAGTAAATAATTATATTTGCACAAAGGTTTGGGAAGGGATACGTACTTCGTAAATGTGCAGCCGAAAATCTGGAGTTAACTAAGTTTAAAATCTGAAGTTAACTTAAAAATAGGGGACACGTTATTTTTGAAATAATAGAATTTCTTTAATTTCACCTCTGCATTTTATTTTAACTCTAAAAAATTAGTAATACATATTTTAAAATAACTAAACAATATCAGGACACGAACTCATATTCTCTAAAATTTCGTGTGTGTCATTTTTACTTTTGCGCATTACTACGTACTTACGTAGTAAAGAGAAAGTGTTGTTATTGGACCCTGGTATCGAAAAATTGGATAAATATTGTTCCTGTATGTAGTAAATTACTTCGTCTAACATGTTGTGCAGTCAGAATTCATGTTTTATTTGTCCTTAATACCAGAAAATCGATTGACGGAAAGCTTCTGTTTCTCTGTATGTCTCTTTGTCAGTGGTCAATGCTAGCGTATAAACCGTTCAGACGGTTTCCTCCAAAATTGTTTCTTCCCAATCAGTCTGAACGAACGCCAAGCCCTGTGCGTTTGAAACGGATATTTTGATTTCGGGGAATAATTTACATGAAACCTCAATAACGTTTTCAAGATTTTCTCAAAGGGTGCTCTAATTTTTGTATTAATCTTTGCCCTCGGATAGCAGGAAGGACTCTTAGAAAGCGCGCAGGTCGAATTTTCTTTGAACTCCAATTAATTTTACAAAAATGCAAAAATTAGAAATAATAGTAGAATATTCTGTGAAAGCAGCATTAATTTTGCATTGTTACTCATATTGTTATAAGTAAAGAGATGAAAGAAATATGTAACTTGCCAATTTAATGACGCCGTAGCGTACAACATACATATTTTACCAGAGAATATTTGTGTCTGTTTCTTTAAAACTCTCATAGTCTTTGGTATAGTTTCTCAACATATTTCATTCCACTTTTCCCTCATGGGGTGAACATGCAATAGATGATGGCATGGTCTGATGCCAATATACAGTATCCTATGATGTAGATGGTAAGAATGTATGTAATGTGAATGCGTTTCGTACGGTTTAGTAAGCAAATCGTGTACCCTACGAGGTAAATGTATTCGTGATGATTACAGGTTATTCCAATCGTTGATGTCAACGATTGTGATTGGAGATTGTACGAAAGTGATTGAAAGTAATAAAAAGTATGTATTTAAAGTAGATGCATATAACCGTAGTCATTATTTATTTCATAAACTACACGATAGAGAAAAAAGATGAACCAGAACATGAACATGCAAGAAATGTTTTTAAACATTGATTCTTAATCACACTGTTGTCGTACGACGTTTTGGTTCTATGTACGTCTCGAAGTTTTGAAAGTTCCACATCGGCTTATTGAACCTTGTATTCGCTTCTTTTAACCCGTGAATGATAATTGTCTACACTTCCATTAATATGACCTAGAAATCTCTATCTCTCGTCCACACGAATGTGTTTGTCAATTCTGTGCCAATCAGAAAACCTTCCGCTCTTGTGTACTCATGGACATCGATCCTACATCAACTGAATCCACGGCAGTGCTTGTTACATTTAGTCCGTAGATAATGTACCCATAAACATAAATTAATTTTCTACAAATTTGGATATACGCACGCCTTTTTGGAACAGGAACTGCACGCCTGAATGCTCTCTATACTTTTAGTGCGAGTCTGGATGGGGCATTTATTTATAGTGCGTGTTATTGGATCAAGCGTTCTTGTAGCACTGAAACGAACACGAACGGAATCGAATGGAAAATCTGACCCAGATTTAGAGTACTGGACACCCTGGCTTCGGTAAACATTACGCCATGCCTTTTACGATCATACAACGTAAGGGCATGGACACGTCGAAGATGGTTCGCAGCTTCCCGTGAAGATCGCTCTTTACACTGCGTTCTGTACGTTTGGCGAGGAGAACATACTGAGAAGGTCACAGACATGAATATGGAACAAAGGAATATCTTCGTTGAAGCGAACT
>BLKR01006769.1:0-50427 GCA_011170035.1 Teleogryllus occipitalis | reverse complement strand
TATTAGACAATGTCTTAGACTTAGAAATAGAATAGAAGTAAATTTAGAAACCCTAAATGGAAGAGGATGTTTCTTTGTCATTATATCCCATAAAACTCTGTGTTATAAAGTAAAATACTGACGTCTTATGAATTTATTAATTTCCCAAAAGAGACGTATTATTCTCTTCAGTGTGTTCTCCAGTTTCCAACGGGACAAGCACACACGGCCTCCAGCTGCCTTTGTACATCCTCTTCTAATCTGGTTATCGCGTACCAATTTACTCGCGATCTGCGAGCCCAGGAGGCCTTCTGGGTCTCCCGTTATCCTTGGAGGTAAGGACTTCACAATGGACGGGGCTCGCTGGCATTACACGCAGAGATCCCGGCGCTCAATTGACGAGACGAGTGGACAGAGCAGGCCGCCTCAGTGGATTACGCGCAGCGGCATTTGATCAAAGGGGACACAATGAGCAGGCATTCTATCGCAATATGGGCCGCCGCCAGACGCATCAAGGACTCGCTAATTTCCCGTACAAGCCAAGACACTTGCTCGGCCTTCCGTGCAAATACTCGTCTGCTGTTAACAAAGCGACCAGGTCCGGAGAATTCGAGGAGCGCCTTAGTGCATTGCGTTGCCGAGAATACGCACGGGCAGTTTCTTTCGGCAGCACATTGGAGTGCAACCATCGTTCTTATTCCTTCCATCCATTCTCAAGTTCATTCACAGATCATTTTAAGTGAATATAAAGTCATTTATTTCTCCAACTGCTTATTTATTCTTTGAGCAGCGATTTGTTGAAAGCTTTTCGCACTTACGTTCCCGCCGATAAAGCCAGTGTCGTGTCTGCAAACTGCTGAGAACACATTGCATTTACTATATAGTTGACTTATTTTTAAACAATATTTCTCATTTGTCTACGAAAAAGTGTTGAAACAGAGGTACTACTGCAATTTAACGTAAAGTATGAGCGTTAATCAAACATATTCCCACCATCGTTAATATATTCCAGAAGAGTTTTTTATAGTTAAATGAACAAAAAGTTTGTTAAATTAGTTCAAAGAATTGGTCGCCCCGACCGGGATTCGAACCCGGGCCTTCTGGTTTACGCCCAGACCAATTCTTTGAACTAATTTAATTATTAAAATACATTTGTTACTCAGTAACATGGTCACAATTCGGATGGCTGTTCGTCTGCGGAACATATTCTCCGAGCGTAAGTGCATCCAACAAGGTGACGGGCAAGCTGACAATTATAAAAAAAGTATGTTTTTATCAAATTCATTTAGATAAATTCTACAGAATAACATTATTTCTTTTAAAATAACTCTCGCAAATAGAGTCTGTTTGGCAGAGTACTGCTCCGGCATTCGCCTGGCGTTGATAAAAAAAAACAGAAACTACCAATCAGAGCAACCGCCCACTAGTATTCTCCTCCAGAGCGGCTGAAATCGACCTAGCTATTTCGCTAGTGTGGAAAACCCTGCCACCAGGACTGGACCTCTAGAACCTCCCGGTCAGTGGCACTGCAGGGACGTAAGTTGATGCTCTGAGCCACTTCAGCCGATGGGAGCGGTGAGAGAGAGGTGTTGGATCGGGGAGGGAGCAGCGAAGAAGCGGGAGGGACTGGGAGGGAGTGGAAGGGTGAGGGAGCGAGAGGAGCTGGAGGTTGAGGGGGAGCTGGAGGGTGAGGAAGGGAGGGGGAGGATGCGGGGGAGCGGGAGGGAACGGGAGGGGGCGGGAGGACGCGGGGGAAAACCGGAGGGAGCGGGAGGGAGCGGGAGGGAGCGGGAGGGAGCGGGAGGGAGCGGGAGGGAGCGGGAGGGAGCGGGAGGGAGCGGGAGAGGATAGGCAGCCGTGCGAGCGCCTGGCGCCCCAAGGGACTGGCGGAATGAGAAGGTCCGGAATTGCCAATATTTCAGGGCGCGAGCTGCCGAAGGAATACAACAGGAGGTCGCGTGGGGAGGGGCGGCTCCGCCCTTTCCCCCTTCTCCACTGCCCCCGCCCCACCGCCACCGTCCGCGGCGCCGATTCCGCATTCCACGCGTTCGCGACCTTCAACACATGGCCCCTCCCTCGATTTGTCTTCGCGTTATGAGACAATGACCGAACCCTCTCGGGTCCAAAATCTCTCGAAGAGCCGGCGGCGGAAGCGTTGTGCGAGTTGAGACTATAGGAATCCCGTGACTTTTTAAGACTGTCCGATACAGAAATACCGCGCGAGTTAAGATACATATAACACGGTTTTGAGTGCCATAATTTAGTCATATATATTCTGGAAGAATGAATAACAGATTTAGACAGTTTTTTTATATCAATTAGGTAATTTAGATACTATTTTTCCAGAACTGATGGTATTTCATTTTTCAACTATATACTACAGGAAATTGTTTCGATAATTTGACAGAAAAACACATTTTGTGGGTTTCTCAAGCAGAGATATTAGTATTAATTTCTCACTCTTAATTCACAAGAAGATAAAGTATTCTAATCGTGCGTCAGAAAACGACAGAACATTTTCGACAGAAAAAACTTATTGCCGAGCCCTGGCAACGAAAAAGTGAATAAATTTGGTTCCTAAGTATGGATAGTAAATTACTTCTTCTAACACATTTTTTGCAGCCAGTATCAAAGTTTTGTGGGTCCTTAATACCGAAAAATCGATTGATAGTAAAAACATCTCTCCATATCCGTCAGTCGTCCAACGCTACTGCCTTAACCTTTCAGCCAATTCCAAAACTGATTTTCCTTAATCGATTAAAAAAAAACTCGAGGGCCTGCAAGTTTGAAACGTATTTGAAAAATATTTTAAGTTTTAGAAGTACATTACATTAAGCCTCTTTTACATTTTCAAAATTTTCTAAAAATGGCTGTAAATTTGGGATTAAAGTGTCCTCGGATACTGTAAATTACGTTTAAACGAATAACACTGATCTCATTTTCGTTGAAATCCCGTATTTCTCGAAAATTGCATTAGTTCAAAATTATTTGGGTGTGTTCTTACAACTACAACAGTGAAGAAAAACATTTGATGAATGAAATCTTTTCTTCAAAGGCATATCTCGAAATGTCATACACAAACTTTCAAAAATAGTAGTTTTCATGTAATTTTGCGTAGAATGAAGGCAATTTTCAAATTTTTTTTTTCAGAAATTGCTCCAAATGTTTGTTTTTAAATTCTCTCTCGTATATATCAAAGAACATTTAAAACGGGTGGTCGTTCGATTTCCGGCAAGCTCAGTATTTTCGAGAAGTGCAAAAAATATAACATTTCAAAACTACGAAGTTGCAGATAGACATTTTTTCTTACAGAAAATCGGTTTTAAAAAATCACCTCTTTAAAAAAGTCATGAATATACTTTCATAAAAGCATTAAATTTTGCGCAATTTCTGCTTAAAATTAATGCAAATTGAAAAAATTATTTTCTCAAAAAACGCTTCAAATTCTTTTTTAATTTTTTCCATGGTCTTATGTTTCATGGTTTTGCAAGGTTGAACATCCAGAATTTTCAAAAATGGTAAATTTCGAAATAATGTGACAAAGTGTGCACTGTTATACCGCCATTAGTTCAGAACATATTTCATTGAGATAAAATCTGTATCATCAAATACTTCTGTGAGTTAAACAGTTCATCGGAAGCTGGATGGGCGCCATTTTGTAAACGTACTTTGGTTTCTTCAAGAAAAAAATTCTGAGCAATTTTTGATAAAATAATTGTTTCAAAATATGCCTGTATTTCAAGAAAGAAAAAACAACACAGAAAAACCACAGAAAATTCTCCATGACATAATTTACTGATAGAGCGATTATTCTTCTACACTGTAAATGTACGAAGATGCTGAAAAAAATTATCTAAACCAATTTTTGAAAATGTTGAAATTTCAAAAAAATTAGAGCAGCGCCATTTTTAAGGGTCTTCGAGCTATGTTCTCGCAATTTCTGAAAATATTGTTAAGGCTTCATTTAAATTTAAATTTTTGAACCCCCTACATTCAAAATATCAGTTTCAAATTGGTAGGGCCTCCAAATCAATCGAGGAATGCTAATTCTGGGGATATCTCCTGATCGGTTTATGCGCTTGCGTTGGCAATAGACGAAAGGATGGCCACACAGACGGGCAATGACAAACAATGATAGACTGAATGACAGGCAGAATGAAAGATAGATTGACAAATGGATTGCTACAAACAGGATTTTTGGTGTGAAGGACCCAGAAAACGGATTCTCACTATAGAAAGTGTTAATGAAAGTATTTTATACGAACATGACTTACACATTTTTTTCGATATCTGGGTCCCGCAACATTAGCTTCTGTCAAAAATGCGTCGGGGGCGGTGGGTAGGAACGGTGCGTGGAAGCAGGCTCCCCTTCCACGAGGGGGCGTGAGGAGTGGTGCGTGAGGAGCGGGGCGTGAGGAGCGGGGCGTGAGGAGCGGGGCGTGAGGAGCGGGGCGTGAGGAGTGGGGCGTGAGGAGCGGGGCGCGAGGAGCGGGGTGCGAGGAGCGGGGCGTGACAAGCGGAGCATGGCGTGAGGAGCGGAGCATGGCGAGTGGAGCGTGGCGAGCGGAGCATGGCGAGTGGAGCGTGGCGAGCGGAGCGCGGCGAGCGGGGCGTGGGGAATGTGGCGTGGGGAGCGGGGCGTAGGAAGCGTGTCGTGGGGGGCGGGGCGTGGGGAACGGAGCAAGGTGTGGGGATTTGTGTGAGATACTGTGATGTGTGGGTTGCGCGTGAAGGTGGAGGCAGAGCATGGACCGGGCGCGCGCCGAAGAGAGAAAGTACGAAGAGGTAACAGTTTGATGATTTTAATTGAGACAACAGACCCCGACTGTGTGGGAGCGGAGGGGAAAGAGACCGCAGCGGTAGCAGTGGGAGCAGTTTCGATTATAACGGTGGGTGGGTGGGAGGCAACGGACCCTACAAGGACGAGTGTGAGGACACAATGAGGAGATCGGACAGTGTAGAGACATGTGGACCCCGTTGGGGCTGGGTGAAGGTCAGGATGGCGGGAAGGGCGGTCAGAGCGGGGCGAGGGAGAGAAGGGCTGGCCGGGAGCAGGGGAGAGCGGGGGAGACTGGGAGGGTGGGTTGGACAAGATGGGCAGAGGAGGAGGGGAAAGGCGGGCAATGGGTAAGCACTATATGGAGACGGGTGATGAGGGGGAACTGGGAAGGGAGGGGGATGGTCGGGCAGCATGCGGAGGATGGGGTCGGCAACGAATGGGAAGGACGGGGGAAGTAGAGGGAGGTGGCAATGCGACGAGGATGGGGTGGGGTGGGGTGGGCACCCGTGTGCGGGCGCTCTGTGACAAGCGGCGAGCGACCTGAAAGGATCAGTGGCCCCGAGCAGTGGCCCTCTCGCCGGAGAATAGCCCTTCGGGCGGCGCTTTACGAGCCCTAAATGAAAATAAACCCGCTCGTATATCCCGTTAACAACTGCGACGCCCCAATTGAAGCGCGGCTTCTCTATCAGTTACGGTGGCCGAAAATATTGCGGCGGGGATGGCGAGGGGCAGGGCGGCGGGAGACCACGCGGTGGGCGGGGCCGACGAGGACGGAGGCGCCCGAAAAGGTGGCAGGGTGGAGCAGTAAAGACGGGGACAATAAATGTATGGATCACGCCTGCTGAGAGGTACGGGTAGGAATGTGTATGAGTACAGAAGCAGACGCGGGAGAGAGAGAGACGTGTGAGTACAGTGTACGGCGGAGCAGTTATGGCAGAGCGCGAGGTGAAAGGAGCGGGTCGGTGGAGGTATAGATGGGATTGTCAGGTGGAAAGCGGGGTAAGGCTGGGGCGAGGGAGAGTTAGTTAGTTAGTTACGTTTAGTTAGAGTTAGTTAGTTAGTTTTACGTGGCGAGACTCGGGCCATCAGGCCCGCTCTTCCGTCTAACCACGCAAATTTCGTTACGCTCCTTTCACCACCTAGCGGAGAAAGGAGGTATTATTTTGGGCGACGAAACAGGCGGATCTCAATTTTGCTCAGAGGCTTCTTTTAGGCTTGAGGATCTTTTACATGCAGTAAATCTACTACATGGGACATCCGCCTTTACTTCCCCTCCGAAGGAAGGCGTACGAAGGATTTTTTCGCCCTTAAAAATCCACGGCTTCGCTCGGGTACAACAGCCCGCAAACTCGGGTACAACAGCCCGGTACGCTGACCGTTATACTACCGAATCCGAGAGGGGAGAGCGGAGAGGGAAATGTAGGGAGGGCGATGTTCGCGAGGACACAGTAGGCGGGAGCGTCGAGGGCGGGGAGGACAAGATCACTGAGCGGACGATGGGACTTACACGTACACGTCCCCCACGTCTCCCACGGTGGGGCGGGTGCGTGGGCGGAGCCTGGCGGAGAGGGGGCGGGGCGGTGAAGGCGAGCGGAAGTAGGCCACATAGATTGGTTTGGTTTGGTTTGTTTTTTTCGTGTTTCCGGGCGCGTCAACTGCTTCGGGCATTAGTCCCGTTAGTGTAGTGCATGTTTTTTTCTCGGGAGATGGCGGTGATCTTCCCCCGCTGGATGGCGAGATCCGGCGCCGACCTACCGTCGGCTAGTGGGGTTTCCCCCTAACCAGGACTCTCCCACCAGCGGGGCACCGCCCCAGCCGGGACAAGCTCTAAGCTCCGACCGGTCTCCCGGAATATGTGGTAGTGTAGTGCATGTTAGTGTAAGTGTGTGTGTGTAAGGGGAGAGGATAGGACAAGGAAGAGGAAGGACAGATCGCGCGCGGTCCGTGGCCCGTTTGGTAGGGTACTGCTCCGGCATTCGCCTGGTGTTGATCGGAGAAACCACGGAAAACTACCGATCAGAGCAGCCGGCCGCTAGAATTCTCCTCCAGACAGCAGCTGAATTCGACCTAGCTGAAAAGCTAGTGTCGAAAATCCTGCCGCCGTCAGGACTCGAACCTAGGACCTCCCGGTTAGAGGCGCTGCAGTGACATCAGTTGATGCACTGAGCTACCGCTCCCGGTGGGCCACATAGAACGGTCGTTGGGTCGCGTCGTGTCGCGTCGCCAGACACAAGTTTTTCTCTGAGCGTAGAAGCTCGCGGAAGATAGCGGGATGAGCATCAAACGCTAGAAGAATTCGGAATGCGGGCGTGCGAAATATGAAGGTCTCGAACAAACAGCAGAGAAGAGAAAGGGCGGGGAGCTCCGCGTTTATAGTGTTTATAGTTTAGAGTGTGTAGTCATCAAATGGACAGAACCTTGGGACACGGGATTTTTATGGAACTAACGTGATCAAGAATCAAAATGTAAATTGCGGAGAGCATTTCAACACCGGTCCAGTGTCCGTTTCTGACGTACGTAGTCCGGTAGTGGAGATGTAACAGTTAAAATTCCTTACATTTATCAAAATATTTACTATGAAGTACAAAATATATAAATAACAATAAAGAACACCATATTTTAGCATTTCGAAATAGTTGGCCTCATCAACAACAAACCACTAACGAGAATGAAGGATATAAGTTAAGACGAGCAATTTCATTACGAATTTACTGGTTGAGATGGTTTACTGGCAGCATTATTGTTGTCTCATCGGCCTATCTCATTGGGAAGTTCCAGGGTTCGTGTCCCGATAAATTTTCCACGTTAGGTAATATGTAGCTAGGTTGCTTTCAACCGTCGCTGGATAAGAAAAATTAGAGCGGCCGAATGATCTGACAGGGAGTTTTCCAAGGTCTTCCCGATCAACCAGGTAAAAACAGATTTTCTGAACTATGTCTCGTCCTCTCCGATAACACACACACTTACTTACGTGCACAACAGGACTACGTATGTCGGGAACTTAAAAGTTGGTCTCGACTCTGTCGGTGCCCTCTGGAGGTGATATTTGCCGAGGGAAACCCCGTGAGCCGACGTGTAGGTTTACGCAGGATCTCACGTTTCAGCGGATTGATGGGGAGTACCGGCACCTCCCAGGATATTTATGGGACGTTTGTCCATAATAGTTGACGCTCCTGGAAAAGCTAAAAGACAACAAATAATATATGAAGTTCTTTTGTTTTGTGCGGATTATTTTTCAATACTCAATTTTTCAACAAACCTCACAAGAAAACACATCGAGAGAACTTACAGGCCCAGAGACCAAGAAATATGAGTAACTTGCTATGACTCTTATCCCGCATTTCAAAATTTGATGAAACAGTTGTCAAAAACAGCTTTCTTTCGTAGTAAATTTTTAACAGGTGCATTTTGCATTTCCAAAGCATATCTCTTTTAGTTTCTACCTCACTGCGTTGGGGAGACAGAAAGTGTGTGAATAAGACAATGGTGCATTCTGCAAGAAATACACGAAAAAGAGAGAGAATAAATTCTCCCACCAGAACTGCCCGCGTCGCCAAGGAAATAATCGACTATTGACTGTTCGATTGCCGGGGATACAATTAGTCGAACTCCGTATGGTACGCGAATAGGCACTGTAATTATAGCTAGACCCATGCAAATATTTTATTATTTGTAAAACGTTTTAAATTTGGAAAAAGCTATAATAGCATCAAATATGAAGAAAAATCATAAAATATTATTGTAATCCCTGTGTTCTTAATTTTCATTCTAAAATTGCAATTTGAGAGAAAATAAATGATTGCTAGTGAGTGAATGAAGCACATTTTATCCATTTTTGTTACAGCACAAGACAGCAGAAATAGATAAAGGAATTGATTTCCAGTATTTTTCTTTTCCTCATTTTTGACACTGAATTCTTCAACATGTGCATCGATTTAATGAATGTCATCCGGCAATGTGCTGTAAAATAATGTACATGGCTTGTATGATAATTTTTGCGGTGAGCACTTCTCCCTCAGTAAAAAATCTTAGACTAAAAAGGCTTACAAGAATCACATTTGCTTATTATTGATACAATCCTTTTTTGTAATTTAAAACTCTGGGAACTATAGGATGTGTTTCCCCAAAGTATTATGCGTATCTCAGTCTGTGATGAACATTCGCCAAATAAACGCGACGAGCAGTATGACTGAACTTGAAAGAATTTAAACGCCTAGCATAATGAACTTAATTTTAAGTTCAATGCATTAAAATTGACATTCCAGTTGGTTGGAGAGATTATCTAATATGTTATATAATTAAAATGTAAGTATTTTAATTCTGTACATTTTAAGAAAAGACAGGCAAGGCCCTATTGACTCTGCTCCTTGGAGAAGCGTAGAAATAATAATATGTAGGCATTACTTATAATAAATTAAGAATATTCAATAGAGTTTAATTCCTATCTCACAAGTTTTCCCTCCTCTTTTTATCTGAACAATGCTGTACAAGTAAACAGATATTGTGTAATACTGAATACAAATTCTCTATACGCATACATTACTGTATAAGATACAATGAGCATTGTTAAAAAGGAGCATTAGTGCGAAAGAGCGATCTTCAGAGCACACTCTTTTTTGTGATCACCACCATGTACTTTCTTGAGAAAATAGGACAAGGAATAGAAAGGAAAAATCGCGCGCGGCCCCTGTACCGTTGTATAAGGAAACTGTTCTGACATTTATTTGGTATTGATCCGAAAACTACCGATCAGAGTAGCTTACCGTCCAGAATTCTCCTCCAGACCGCGGGTGAAGTCGACGTAGCTACCAAGCCAGTATCGAAAATCCTGTCATTGTCGAGAATCTAACCCAAGGACCACCCAGACAAAGGCACAGGACAAATCATCCCTGTCACCACCACCCAGCCTAGCACCCCGTCAACCCCCAAATCCCCAACGAAAACTCCGCCGTCATTAACACCTTCACGACAGTACCAGCTGCCGTAGCTGAGGACATCAATTGTAATTGTAGCGTCTCAGCACAGGAGAACGTAGGGTTCCGGTTCCAACGTGGTGAATTTTGGACACTCCCTACTTACCAAGGTTGAATCCAGCCTCTATATGGAGGAGAATTCTGGTGGCAAATTCCGGAGTAGATTTCTAACAAAAGTGGGAATTCTGGTGCAGTGTTGTTGACGTTATTACATGGAGAAATAAAGGAAGTCATCTCTGACCACTTAGTATATTTATTTAGATAGCCGGCTTTCCACGGCTTTGCCGTCATCATCAGTCTACAAATATACAGAAAATAAAATATAAATAAAATACCAAGTAATGACATAAAGTTATTTCTTCTTAGTCTTCCCTTCCTCATTCTTGACCCTTCGTATTGCCTTAAAACACATACAATTGCATTACTACACAACACTGCATTACTACACATGGCGTGAGACTAGTCGGGACTTTAGACCTTGTCTCGACTAGGTCGGAGACCCTGGGGAAAACTTGGAGACCACTGGCGGAGACCCTGAGAACAACTTCGGAAGGTTATATGTAGGTCGGCACCTGATCTCACGTTCCAGCGGAAAATCACCAAATCCCTGGTTATATGAATGCACAAGACTTACGTGGCTAAGGAAATTAGCCCATGACGCGCTCAGAAACAAAAAATAATCAATAAATCAATCAACCCTCGACATTCTGCATCTCCGTCACTAATAAATACCGCCTCCACTACCGCAGCCGCAGCCTCCTTCAGCGCACGCTCCGCAGGCAGCGGCGGCGGCGGTGACGGCGGAGACGCTCTGACCTCGCGAAGAATCGCGAGCTTTACGCATAATTTATGGCAAATCGACAGGGAAATTGGGAACCGCGACCGCACAGCCTTTGGCGGTCGCCCTTGCGTCCGCCCGCGCGCTCCGGCGCCGCCTCCGTCGCCGTCGTCAAAGCGTCGGCACTCGCCGCCCCCGCGCCCCGCCCCCCGGGCCACGCCCCCGCCCCTACGCCTTGCTTTGCGCGCGCGGTCGCCGAGGTCGAACTCGCGACACGACAGAGGCAGAAGCAGCGGAAACGCCCCCATCTTCCTTCTTCATGCTCTTAGCCTCCCACCCTACCCACGTACGGCTGTCTCCCACGTTCACTAGGAACTCCTTGGAGGCACTTCATAAAAAGTGTGAAGAAAGGGGAAAAATGAAGAAACAGCGTTTTTGAAATGTATTAACCAGAGACGCATTTTTTTTGCAGTAAGATTAACAGATAGCTGCGTTCCATTACAGCAGAGGTAGTTAATTTAGGTGAGTTGCAGACTCTCACTTCAGACTTCACTTGGTATCTGTCAATATTGCCTTAAACACTTTTCCTTTTCTAGTCCCCTCACCTAACTGTGTCATACTCTGAGTCTACAGCAAGGACGTTGTAGAAAACTATGACGTTATTCCCCTACAAGATTGTAAGGGTCGAAACGGGCCGAGGGGCTACCTCTCGCACATGTTCTGCTTTACTCGAGATGGGTCTAAGGCCTTCCTCGGAAGTGGGCTTTCCTCTCGGGTTGACTTAGCCCCTGGAGCAGTCTGCGCTTCGTCCGGTAAGGGAAGGTACGCCCGACCACATATAAAAAGGAAACTTTCCCAGTATTTGCTAGTTTTTCTTAATATCTTGAATTATAAAAGAACGGATTTTGATGTTCTTGAGTTTACGTCATGGCAGAAATAGATTTCTACATTTTTGTTTTGGTTTGCCAACAGAAGAATGTAAAAATTCTTTTTTCTATCATGATCAAACATCAAAATCCATTCCATTAAAGGAAACTTTTTAACAATTACTTTATACTACCCGACAATAAATCACAATGTAATTTCTAACTACCCAAAATAATTTAGGGGTGGAAAGTTTTGTTTTTTTTATTTGAATTGCGGCATTGCTTATAAAATGGATCGATCATTTGAAAATAAATCAAATAGAATTAAATTTAATTTATTGTGAATTATGTATACACATTTCAACGTGCTTTAATGACCAGTGCCAGGAATTTGTTTGCAATATTTTGAGTGGTGATTTACATGCATTACTTGTTTGATGTGTTAAGCATCGGTGTGTTTGTGGCGCCGTCCGGGATCGAGTTTATAGTTTCGTACGTAAGTTCGATAGGTGATGTTTAGGCCCGTCTCTACACACTACAAACTACTTGCCTTCGGTCTGGAAACGCTCCTGCAATATTGCCTAGATCAAGGCCATCCTTTCGTTACTCCTATCAAAAAATCCATTGCCATCAAGAATTCTACCAAGAATTGTGCTATGACATTATTGAGGCAAAAACCATCAACAATTATATATAATGATGTCTGCAGTAGCAAAAATGCAGCACTTGAGCGTGTGGAAAATAGAAACCTGGAGCAGCAAACAATTGTCTCTTCTGAACCAGTACACGTGAATACTGAAGGTTTTTCTTTCTTGTCACATGACGTCAGCTGTGTCGTACACAGTGAAGTATTGGGTATGAAAATATAATCATAACATCATGAATGAGAAATTGTGGATTAACATTTAATATTGTTACGTTGCAGTATTTTCCGTTTTCCTGCAAATCTAAAGAAACTATTGACACCACACACGTGGTCAGAAATGTGTAGTTTTTCGCCAATTTTTATGCGAATAATCGAAGTTAGTAATACAGATGAAAACTGTAGAACGTCACGTCAGACCGAGGCGCAAACGGCTTTCACAGATACGTGCTCCGCCAATACATTTGCGTACTTTGTAATATTTATTTATTTTACATCAAAAACAGTTATAAACTGCGACGTGCTACGGGGAGAAGTGTATTCTGTACAGGTTTTTTTAATTCTGGAATCCCTACCATAAACCAAACTACACAAGTTGAATTTTGAATACAGAAAGAAATGAGCATTTTTGGCAAGAATTGTTAACAAAATATTCGTCCCCATGCAATAAACTCTATTTTCAAAGTCAAATCAGCTGTAGATTTGAGTTCTTTTCCCTCATTATGTCCTTCCTCAAGGAATATACTGCTGCCGCGTCAACATGGAGAACGATAATTTGAATAATTAAATTCCCCAATCAACTCTAGAAGACGCGCATTGATAATGAAGTTACATGAATATGTTCGTATTAGTCCAGAAGCAAAACAAGGGGGCCATCACTTCAGACTCCACAGACTCCATTTGCTCAGGGGATCAGGGACACTGGACGAAAAATCTGATCGAACTGGTGGTCATTGACCCAGAAACCGATACAATACTTGTTACAGAATGTTTGGAATTATATAGACCAAATGGTAAATAATACATTAAATATCATTAATAATATTAATATTACTTTCCTTTTTGTTGCTCGAAATAGTCTCTAATTATATAGAAACAGTTAAGCAGCAGAAAAGATTTTACTTGGATTTTAAACATTAAAAATCAATTTAATCGTTTAATGTCATCTGGAAAAGTGTAAAATTATGTACACGTATTTCATGTGAATTTTTTGTAGTGACCTGTTGATATCTGATATCTCCTGAGGTCACCTGATAAATGTGATTAGTCAGTCGAGTGTTATAGTTATAGACAGGCGCATTTACTAAAAATATATAGAATAGAGTGTACAGAAAAAAATACGTAGAATTATATCGAATTCAATCATGTTCATATTGACCTGAATTGAGCAATTAACCGGAAAGGTTTGGGACTGTGATGGGCATCGTGTGTTTGAATTCAAAACAGAGGCGAAAGACATACTACTCAATTCTTTCAACTCGTTTGTTGAGAAGACAGTGTCTAGTGCAACCGTACAACGAACCGAATAAACGAATAGATGTGACTTCAACAAACTCTTCGTAAACCTAGGTTCGAAACTAGACGGTGACTCATTGTAGGATCCACCTACTTACGATGCCTACACGACGATATCACCACCTGAAACAAATTACATGATACGGTACACTGCACATGCATCGTCTCTTTCATAAATCGAAAAACGCAAAATTGCAACGTAAAAATCTAAAAAAGAGATGATTGCCTGTTATCATTTGAGAAAGTGACCGGGGATCGATCCATAGGTGACGATTGGCAAGAAAAATAAAAATGTGAAATCACTCTGTTTACTGCTTTCAAAATGTTTCTAATTTCGCTCCCAATATTTTAGAGAGTGAGAAGTTTAACGCTCTCAAACCTACTCTTAAGATGGGATTTTTTTATGAACAGTGATATTTTTATTACATACTGCTTACACAAATTAAAAGTAAATTTCATTATCACGTAATTCATTTAACGTAACATGATATATATCACAATTTTATGTAGTTCCGCCGAAGCCCATTTACCTATTACAACCCCTATACTCTTCCATTCTACCTCGCCGATCACTAACATTCACCCCGCCCTGTATGTTAGAGATATGGAGTGTACGCTTTGTAAAGCATTAAAGCATGTCTGCACAGAGCGCTGGATTAAAGATATCGTGGCCCAGAAAATGCCCGGGACATTGTCAGGACATTTTCTGGCACATTTTCGCCTCACCACTTTTCTCTTCCGCTGTCCCCTCCTCCTCCTTCCCCTCTCCTCCTTCCCCTCTCCTCCTTCCCCTCTCCTCCTTCACCTCTCCTCCTTCACCTCTCCTCCTTCACCTCTCCTCCTTCACCTCTCCTCCTTTCCCTCTCCTCTTTCCCTCGATTTTCCTCTCTTCGTCTCTCTCCATGTCTCATTACGGGCAACCTCCGCACCCCCTTACAAATCTACTCTTCCCAACACTGAGCCCGAAATATCGCGTGCCCCAGCGGCAATCCGGGTGTCCGTAGCTGCACTGGACCCTACAACGAAGTTAGGGGCAGGTCTGGTTTAAACACTTTTAGCCAAAACTTGTATCATATAATTGTATTAAACGACCTCCTAAAGGAAATAACTATATTGGTTTGTTCTCATAGAGATGAATTATTTCAAGTGGGAAAAAACACCACGGCATTCTCTAAAATGAACACGTGTTTCTTCAGGCATTTTGCTCAGAATCGCTTCAATTCTGCACAGCAGATTCTTGATTATTTCACTTCTTCTGTAATTTCCAAAAGATTGTGTGTATAGTGAGTCGAAGCTAGGAGGATAGTTTTAAGTACTACCGAAGAATAAAATGTACTCTTTTCAGATACAAACGGAGAAAAGCGCTAAGTGTGAAGTGACGGAATTGAGGTACAAACTGCCACAGCCCTGTGTCGGTCGCAGCCATGTGATCGCGACCGGTACACTCGCTGTTCACTATTGATGTTAATGATGACCTTTGCCGGGTCCAACAGCGCATCGAGGCTCGGAAATGTGCATACAGTTCCGGGTCAACCATTTTACACGGGAACCAATACTCCTGAGGTAAAAAAACAGTGAAGGAATTATTGATTGCTAGTATTTTTAGATTTATTAGTGTAAACATTAGAATAAGGATATGTGTATAAACAAAGTGAAATGCAAAGTACCTATAGAAAGTATCTGAAAACTGAGTGAAGTTAGTATTAAAGTAACATATAATGTAATGTAAGGGCAGACTGATAGTAAATAGCAGTACTGTAGTGATAACACTAAATCTTTTAAAGACTGGTTCACCTTAAGGGATGAGCCCAAGCACCCCTGTGTTCTGACAGAAAGCCCTTGCCCTTTTAGCAATTCCATGGGCTTGTATCATCATCATCATCATCATCATCATCATCAATGTTATGAGAATCACGCTGGTTGGTTTTTACCCCTTCAAATGACTTACCCTCAATTTGAATCAGTATATCGACGCATTGGTACAGGAAATCTGTTTCAAAGTTTTGCAATATCCGAAAAAAACGGGAAGAGAGGGATGTAGCATTGCCGTCTCTACCTGCAGAAGAGCGGGCGGCGGTGGTTCCGGCCTCTGCCACCGCACGCCGCCGCGCCACCAGTCTTCGAAGCGCCTGGGAAGAGTTGTGTTGTGATAAACGCAACATAGTAAAAAAACAGGAGGGCCTTAATCACTGTCAACCCTTCTTATCACGACGGCGAGCGCGGGAAAGAGGGCGATAAGGACAACCGGCCGCTCTCTTGTGGCCGAGCCCCAGCTGCACGGCCGGTTGGGCGGAGCGTGGCGGGGAGGAACGTGACGGGCAGGAGGGCGTCGGCAGGCACGTGGCGGGGGAAGGGCGTGGCGGGGAAAAACGTGGCAGATCGCAACAAGGCGGAGTCGGTGAAGCGGAGTGTGTCTAGGGATGGCAAAAGAATCGATGTTTTTAAAACATCGATATATGCACATTGATATATTAACACACTGATATATTAACAGCATATATTAACATGATATATTAACAGCGATATTCCGCTTTTAATGTTTTATTCATATCGATGTTTTGTTGCAAAAATATCTTTTTTTTATTTTATTTTTTTAAATAAAGGGGTTTAGGCCTGTTGTAGAATAGAAGCAATCTACAGCAGTATCGTCGTTTTGCGTCATTCTTTTCATCACGCTACACATTTCGCCTGTAAAATCTGAGGGAATTGTAGGTGGTTTTATTTCGATGGTGTACGAATGGTAGTGACTAAAGGATATAGTAGCAAAACACGATGTTCTTTATTGTTTATTCTTTCTTTACATTCCTTAATAATATTCATTAACGTACTACTAAAATGCTGGTAAACAAACAATGAAATATATCCCTTTTAGTACTTGATTAAAAATGGATAGGAGATTAGCATGTTTATTTGTCCATAATTAAAACATTGATGTTTTAAACATCGATGATTTATGGTCGATCGGCAGCCCTTTAGCGATGTATCGATGTTTTGGTAAAATTCCTCCATCACTAAGTGTGACTGAGGGGAGGAAGGCGGAGAGGAAGGCGGTGAAGGCGGTTGCGGCTTATGCTGGATCCGCGGCGCCTGCAGCTGTTTGCGAACTTGAGCCTGGGGCCCGCAGCGATTCTGCCATCTCGCTGGCCGCGCCTCGCGCCGCTTTCGCAGCCACGCCACGCGGATTGCCACCGCCGGAATGAACGATCTTTTGGAATTTTTCTCTTAACATGATGGAAAGTGTTTTGACGTTATTTTTCGTTAGAAATCTCGGACAATGGAAAAGTGGAAGGGCACAGAATGAGCGGGGAGAGAAAATGGGACGACGAAGCTAGGTTGTAAACCGTAACTCCTCACGCACCACCCAGCGGTACTAAGGTGCTAGGTTACCACACCTCGCCTTGAAGTTCCACTCTCAACCCCGTCCCCTGGCGCATGGATCCTACGAGCTGGCGTTATATTGAACACCAGAACAAGAAGACACCGGGAGCGGTAGCTCAGTGCATCAACTGATGTTACTGCAGAGCCTCTGACCGGGAGGTCCTAGGTTACACTCTCCACGGCGGCAGAGTTTTCGACACTAGCTTTTCAGCTAGGTCGAATTCAGTCGCTGTCTGGAGGAGAATTCTAGCGGCCGGATGCTCTGATCGGTAGTTTTCCGTGGTTTCTCCGATCAACACCAGGCGAATGCCGGAGTTGCCACCCTACAAAACGGGCCACGGACCACGCGCGATCTGTCCTTCCCATTCCTTGTCCTATCCTCTCCCCTTACACTTACACTAACATGCACTACACTACCACATATCCCGGGAGACCGATCTGGAGCTTAGAGCTTGTCCCGGCTGGGTCGGTGCCCCGCTGGTGGGAGAGTCTTGGTTAGGGAGAAACCCCACTAGCCGATGATAGATCGGCGCCGGATCTCGCCATCCAGCGGGGGAAGATCACCGTCATCACCCGAGAAAAAACATGCACTACACTAACGGGACTAATGACCACAGTAGTTGACGCACCCGGAAACACGAAAAAATCAATCAATCGGTCAGGGGTCACAATCACGATACCCAACTGGGGTGCACCCGGGCGAATCTGAGATGCCTAAAGCCTCCCTTCACTTACCCGCTGCGCCCTCCGAAAACTCCTGAAAAAATAATTTTTTGAAACGAAAAGAGGACCTGTTTCGCATACATTATTATAAGATCTGTTTTAACACACGTCTACTTCTTTAGTTATTTCATCGTAATAACAGATTTCAGTATGGTTTGTTTGACACAGGTGTTGTGTGCAGTATAAACTAAAAACCTTTTCTGTACAATTTACTAAAACTTTGTTTCTTTTGCAACATTCAGTCTATAAAACGACAGTATGTTGTACACAAAAATGTTTTGTCGTTCTGCATCATTAAGAAAACTAATGTGGGACAACAGCTTATTTATGTTGCAATTTTAGAAATTTAAGGGTTCATCGAAAATAAATTCGTGCGCCATTACTTTCAAGTGCCCTTTGCTGCATCCGAGAAATAACATTTAAAGAAAAGTTCGAGCAGCTTTTGACATTTTTTTATAAATTCCATTTACTCCGGGAAGTGGCATAGCTTTAGTTGGTGTAACCCTAAGTAAAACTATTGGGATCATCACCCATATATTAAATATAAAAATATCTATTATTCAATAATTTATACATTATTTAATAAAATACAAGTATATTTGCACATGACATTTGTTTATAATGCATGAAAAACTGTATGTAATTAAGAAAAATTGAAATCTAATTTTTAAGTAAATAATCTAAAATGAAGTATAACTAATTAACAAATGCATACACACTTTTCGAGATTTAAGGGCGGCAAACTTATCTTTAATTTTTATAAGCTTATAGTTTCGCGTTTTAGTTTATATTATTATTAATTCGTATCAATATCTCAAAAATTAAAAACTACAAACTAAATATTATATTATTTCGCATATCATCTACAACAACTTGGCGCGAATCACACGCCGATACCTCAAACTGTTTCCAAGATATTCGATATCCAAGATATTAGGGCTCAAGAGCTCTGAAATCCCAACGTTAATTATAATACTACAGATGAACTGCCTAAATTCACTTCAGCGAATATTTTGGAAACGACGTGGTTTGCGCTAAGTTGTTGTAGATGATAATGGAAGTAACATATTTCGTTTGTAGTTTTTAATTTTTGAGATATTCACTCAACTTTGTTTTTTAATGAAAGTATATATTTTTCTGCACATTGTTGTTTCCCTCACAGTACGTTTTTTGACGTTAAATAAATGACGTAAAAAATCCATGCTTTGCCAATTCAATTCACATTATTGACGTTGTAACCTTCCGTAATGCCGCACTATTTTCTGTCTTTGGAAAATATATATAGATAGAGCACTTTTTATTCGAATAATTTAGTATATTGGTTTGTTGCTTTTAAAGATATTGCTATTGACTGGCGTTACCTGAAATTGCACTATCACTTCTACCCCCCGCAGCGATACGCAGCGGAAGTGTGTCACTGGGACTAGGCTATTGATTTTTCCGGGGCCTCCAGCAGTGAAGACTGCGGAGCTCCCTTCCAGGAACAGAGGCGTTCGAGGGGCACCGCCAACAAATCCAATTGCAAATTGCGCGCGCTTCACACTGCTTATGACGGGCCACGCACGCCGGCGCGACCGAATGCCGCTCCCCCTCGCCTCCACTACTATAGATATACATATAGATTAAGAATGAATGAGTGAGTGAATAATACAAAAAAAGAAGACATATGAACAATACTATGATCTCGTAACTCTCCATATAAAACCGGGAGCGGTAGCAGTGCATCAACTGATGTCACTGCAGCGCCTCTGACTGGGAGGTCCTAGGTTCAAGTTCTAACGGCGGCAGGATTTTCGACACTAGCTTTTCAGCTAGGTCGAATGCAGCCGCTGTCTGGAGCAGAATTCTAGTGGCCGGCTGCTCTGATCGGTAGATTTCCGTGGTTTCTCCGATCAACACGAGGCGAATGCCGGAGCAGTACCCTACCAAACGGGCCACGGACCGCGCGAGATCTGTCCTTCCTCTTCCTTGTCCTATCCTCTCCCCTTACACACACACACACACACACACACACACACACACACTTACACTAACATGCACTACACTACCACATATTCCGGGAGATCGGTCGGGTGCTTAGAGCTTGTCTCGGCTGGGGCGGTGCCCCGCTGGTGGGAGAGTCCTGGTTAGGGAGAAACCCCACTAGCCGACGGTAGGTCGGCGCCGGATCTCACCATCCAGCAGGGGAAGATCACCGCCGTCTCTCGCGAAAACAACATACACTACACTAATGGGACTAACGACCAAAGCAGTTGACGCGCCCGGAAACACGAAAAAGTCAATCAATTAATCAATCTCCATATAAATTATATTTTTTTGTATAAAACCTCAATCGCCCAAAGAGGCATTGTATATGGTTTTAGTAATTAGAATAGTTAGTTTATTTAAGTTAATCCCTCCCTGCAGCTCCAAAAGCAGCAATGCTGGAGCCTTATGTATACCCTAATCAAAGAATAAACTCCCGCCTCACCAGGGTTATTGGTAAGGGGAAAATGGGAAAAAGCCTCCGCTACTTCGCCGGCTTCGCAGATATTTTCCGCGGCCCCTCTCGCACCCCGCGGGGAAGCTTCCAGGGGCGGCTTTTCCTTCTGGAGGACGTGCGGGGAAGAAGGGACGGAAACAGGCAAGTGCACGGATCAGGCTGGAAGAAGGGGGCTAATAATAATTCTTTATTTTGTCACAACAAAATCATGATTTTTTTAAGTCCGATGTTTTAGCTAATAGTCCAATTCTTCTTGCAAGTAATTGTATAATGTGATCGTCACATCTCAGATACGGATAAAATGTAACACCTAGAAAGTTACTGCAGCGCCTCTGACCGGGAGGTCCTAGGTTCGAGTCCTGACGGCGGCAGGATTTTCGACACTTACCTTTTCAGCTAGGTCGAATTCCGTCGCTGTCTAGAGGAGAATTCTACCGGCCGGCTACTCTGATCGGTAGTTTTCCGTGGTTTCTCAAATCAACACCAGGCGAATGCCGGAGCAGTACCCTTCCAAACGGGCCACGGAACGCGCGCGATCTCTCCTTCCTCTTCCTTGTCCTATCATCCCCCTTTATACATACACTTATACTAACATGCTATACACTACCACATATTCCGGGAGACCGGTCGGGCTTAGAGCTTGTCTCGGCTGGGGTGGTGCCCCGTTGGTGGGAGAGTCCTGGTTAGTGGGAAACCCCACTAGCCGACGGTAGATCGGCGCCGGATCTCGCCATCCAGCGGGGGAAGATCACCACCATCTCCCGAGAAAAAACATGCACTACACTAACGGGACTAATGACCAAAGCAGTTCACGTGCCCGGAAACACGAAAAAAATCAATCAATTAGAAAGTTACATTCCATTGTGGAATTCCGTTTAGGACCAACTAGGCGCGGCTCGTCATTCGAGGCTGTAAGGCGGAGCCTCTCTTATAGAAAGCTGTTTCCAGGGAAGACAAAAGCGTTAGGCCCCCACTTCATTCCGCCAAAAGGCCTGTGTAGAACGACGAGGCGTGACGTCATGCAGCATGCTCACCAAGCTCACCAACATTACTATGCAGCAAGTAACGAGTAGCTTGAGCATCAACTAGTTTTCCCAATTTGCGATACGAGTGATACTCCCTTATGCCTGTATTGGAAGAGATTATGTGTAAAATATATTGCATGTATTGGAATGCAATATAACGCGATGCGTTGCAGCCTTCCCCATTTAGAAACCACTAGCCGCGACTGGGACAGACACACGCTTCTCAGATGGTAATAGACACATTTTGTGTAATTATTTGTGTGCTATTATATGATTTCACATGCTTATTGGTCGTATGTGATGTTTCAAAGAACATTATCCTAGTTTTGTTTGACAGGTTTTTATTGGATGACTCTTTTGAAGAGAATTCAAATCTTTTTGAACAAATCTTTGACATAACATTAATATCATTGTGCGAATACAACCAGAATGCTTACATTTATTATTTGCTTACATTTATTATTTACCCTTACCCTGTCCCTAATGATTAGGGACAGATTTTGATGACTTAAAACATCGCCAAAATTATGAAGGAAATGCTCTTAAGATTTTTAAAAAATGACCTAAAAGCAAAGAAAAGTGACGTAAAAAATGCGATCAAAACCACTTTAGATGTACAACCCAAGCTGTTGGATTTGTTTACTGATAAAATTGAGGCTTGTTCCTTTCTTTCTACGCAGCTTGCAAACGCAGCTTGCAAACTTTTGGTTTGGACTGTTCTTTACCAGGATATCTGTCTTTAGTTATCCCGAAATCGGCCAAATTGGCAATGGCACTGATATGTATCACAGATTACATACTCATAAGGTTGACATTACAATTTCTGAGCGAAGAAATCGAATAGGCTACTCAGGTATTCTGTGCATTCCGCTGCGAGCAGTCGCACAGTACGGAGCTCCGCGCTCAGCGCTGCGCCTCGTCTCGTAATAGTGTTCTGTGCTAGTGTAAGATAAAGTGCTACAATAATAGTGTTCATCAGCACTTCTAACGGTGTGCGCTAATATTGCCAGCAATTAGTGCAACATTTTCATCAGACAACGCTGGCATACGCCAGTGTATTGCAGATGCCCTCGCCCAGGTCTACCCAACCGAGGGCGAAATGGAGGTCGCTTACCCAGAAGGCGACGTCCGTGAAACATCACTGCAACATATTCCAGATCACCTACTACAACATCAACTAGAACAGCAGTTAGTTGTCAATCCCCATCACATCAGCTTCACCTGCTAAGTGGAACAACCGCACCTTCACTTACCGACCAGCAACGTTGGCAGCCGTTGGCAGCCAGGAGGTCAGTCAGTGTCAGTGAAATCCCCATCGAAACAAAAAAGAAAAGTGTAGTCTCGGGTAACGCTAACGAGAACTCTAATCTATCCAGTGCTCTAGAATACAATGTACCCGTCGGGAACAGATTCGGAGAACTCGCTAATCTGAATCCCAACCCTGAAGATAAACGGTTCGAATATTTAAATGTAAATACGGACGATCACTCTTCGCAACAAGCCAAAATTCCTCCAATCTTAGTGGCGGACATAACCAGTGTACGCGAACTTATAATGGAACTTAAATCTAACGTCACAAACGACTTCATCACAGACGTGAAAAATAACGAAGTTAAGATCAATGCCAATAACCCTACGGACTTCCGTAAAATAATCAAATATCTCATACATACCCATCGTAAATTCCATTCATTCAAAGATCCATCAAACAAAAAATTTTCTGCCGTATTCAAAAACATTCAAAATTAAAATTCAGTCTCTTAATTAGACTTTTACGATCCACTCTATCGAATGCCTTACTATAGTATATACACAGAAATTACACCTTGTTACTTATTTAATTGCTCAAACAGATGGCTACCCACTTTATTAAACAATTTTTCAATTCCTTCGTCCTATTCAAACCCATATTGATTCTCAGTAATAGTATTGTCTTCTCATACAGTTTGGTCAGCTAACCTGAAATCCTTGCAAATCGGAATAAATGGAAAGTAGAAAGAGCCTGAAAAATCGAAAACAAGAACAGCAAACAAACGGGAATTTAGTTTTTAAGCCGCGATTTTTTCATTATTTGTGTATTCAGCACCAACCGTTGGCCTCTTATTCAAATACCTCATTGAGTTTCGATAACTGGTATTATTTTTGGTCGAAATCGCCTTGTTTTTACGCTCGAATACCCTGGAACTCGTCGCCTAAGACACCGGTTCCTTGGCCTCACTCCTTAAGCCTCTTCTATTTTTTTTATTTTACGTCAAAAAAATAGTTAAAAACTGCGTATGACGTGCTATGGGGAAAAGTGAATTGTTTGCACATTTTCAAAATTCTGTGATCTCTACACTAAGTCATATACTACTTAAATTTTGAATTTTTGAAAGGGAGAAAAAAAACTCCCATGTAATAAAATCTATTTTTAAGGATAAACAAGCAATAAATTTTGAATTTTGAAAGGGAAAAAAAAACAAAAAAACTCCCATGTAAAAAAAATCTATTTTCAAGGGTAAATAAGCAATAAATTTTGAATTTTGAAAGGGAGAAAAAAACAACAAAAAAAACTCCCATGTAATAAAATCTATTTTCAAAGATAAATAAGCAATAAATTTTGGCTCTTATTACTTCCTGCCGCGACAACATGGACACGATAATTTGAATAATTGTATTTCCCACTGAATTCTAGAAGACGTGCACAGATAATGAAGTTACATTTATGTCCAGAAGCAAAACTAGGGGCCATCTCAGCATTCGCTCAGTGGATCAGGGAAACTGGACGAAAAACCTGATCGAGATGGGATCTTCCGCGCGGGACTCGGAGGTGGCACCGAGGAGAGCGGAGCCCCTTCATACACAGCCATCGTCGCGCGCCGCGGAGCGTGAGAAAGGAAAGATTCGCGTCGCACCGCTGCGGGCGCAAGCGGCTGGAAGGCACTACAAGCAAAACTCACGAGCGAAGGGTGGAGACGACCGCGGACAGTTGTGACTCGCGACGCCCGGCGCGACCTAGGGTCAACCCAGGATCTCGGCGCAGATTTCGAAAATAGATTTGTTGCGTTGTTCATGGTCTTTGGTCATCAGTCTGCGACCGGTGTTTGGGCGCAGACTGAATGACCGAATGGTTGATGGAACACTGCGATTGAAGTTCTTGATCTGTGTATATGTATAGTGTGTGTGATAAAGAAATAACGCTAGAAAACTAGCAGAAGTAGATATGAAATCAGGCATTCCAAATTATTAAATGTCATTCATTAGGTGTCAGTATCAACAGTTCACTACAAAAAAATCACATACCTGTACATTGTTCCCATACAAATCATATATGTATTTTGTAACAAATTCTCAAATGACATTAAACAACTAAAATCGATACACAAGTTTAAGTGCCAAGAAAAAAAATTCTAATTAACTGCTTATTTGCCGCAAGTGAATATATCAAGCATCAAAAAAGAAATTAATATTAGTTTTAACAATGGTGTTTAATAAATTACTTACCATTTGGTCTGTATAGTTCTAAAAGACTAAATATGCCTGTAACGAGTATTGTTAGCTTTTGGGTTAATGACCCCATCTCGATGAGGATTTTCGTTCAATGCCCGTATCATTTGAGCGAATGTTGAGTTTTGATTCTGGACATTATTGTAACTTTACTATCTGAGCATGAATTCAGCGAGAATTCAGTTATTGGAATTATCATTCTGTTTTCGGGACATTAAGCGGATTCCTTGACGAAGGACACGATCAGGAAAAATAGCAAAAATCTGTAGCTGATTTGCCTTTGCAAATAGTTATTATTACATATTAGCGAATATTTTCTTATAAATTCTTGCCCAAGCTCGTTTCCACCAGTAATCGTAATTCAAATTGTAAATGAGGTAGGCTAGGGGTCCCAAAATTTAGGAAACCTGTAGAGAATTTACTTCTCTCCATAGTACATCACACACAGTTTTCAACTGTTCTTGTCGTTAAATTAAAAGAGAGACGATCATTACTGAAATATTATCACCTACTTAATATTAAACACGCCCGCAGCTGAATCACAAATATTTTAAGCTTGTATGTGCCTTTTCTACGTAAACACATTTCTTACGCCTCACCTACATTAAAATTTCATGGCGGAAACTATTAGCAGTTACCATGATCCAAGGAAATTAGAATTCATACAGTGCTCTCTATCCGATTTTGGAGAGTCTTAAGTTTGTGAGCGAGTGAACGGGAGTGCGACGGAGATAATCTGAGTGTGGGGGGTACCAGTGAGTTATAGTGGAGTGAGTGTGAATGTGTGTGTGTGTAAGTTCATTTTGTGTTGTTCATTGCTCTCCTTCTGACTATTGTAAATACAGTAGCCTTCAGTTTTAATGAGTGTAAATTCTTATATTAGAAACCATATAACTGAAATTGTATACGACTGGGTAATCGTACATGGCAATACACTTTCACGGAATACCGAGTTAAAAATTTATGCAAACTCCATTTTTCCAAACTCGATATTATTTAGGGAGTACTTTACATGCATGTTCATGTTATCTCCTAGTGAGTGTAAGTTAGTTATTCAACATACTACGACTGACTTTAAGAGTCCCGTTCAGAGGCCAATTTTTTAGCAAAAAACATTAATCAGATGCCATCGTGATAAATAGCCCCTTCTCCTGCAGAGGGATTACATACATAACAGATTACGGAACATTTCCCCGCCGTGAGCATCTCTCTAAATTCGACACTTTTTCAAGAAAACAACTCAGAATTACCGATGTACAATTATTTTAATTAAATTCAAATGTTAATTAAATTCCATCAAATCAATACGAGGGTCCCAGGGGCGTCGATGTCAAGCGACAAATCCTGCCACGGCCACGGCGTCTCTAAAGCCCCCGCCTCCCTCTCCACCTGATCCACTCTCCCCCACGCGCCCTTCGACCCGCCCCCTCGCTCCGCCCGCCCCCGTGGCCCGCGTCGCCGGCGGGGCACCCTAATGAGGATGACCCCAATCAACGCAGCTCAACGAGCTCCTCATAATGAAACAGCAAAGGGCTGAAAGTGCTGAGCTCTCAATAAATATTGTTTGCTCGCTTCCGCCAGGAGAGGCCCATGGAAATGACGTGAGGACAACGCGGTGGTCGTGTGGCTACCCAACTTTGATACGTTTTTCAACAATCTGGACACACTTTCTCGCAAATGGTGAATTATATCAGGTCAGCAAAACGAAAAAATGTAATTACAATGAAACATTCACAAAATCAACCATTAACAGAATTTTTTACTGTGTTACTTAAAACCAATTCATTTTTTCATATATTAAATAAGCAAGATGATAAACTTTAAATACATTCTGCGACAATGACTCTAATATCTATTCGGTTCAGTTTTCGTTGTAATCCTTTTTTTAAACAAATGCGTATTTTTTGTCTTCATGCTAAAAAATATATGCAGATTTTATCCCCAATAAAATATCAAATTCACTTTACCATAATTTTTGACAAGAGTATTAAAACTCAAGAATGAAATGTGTGAATGATGTGGATTCATAATTCTCTTTCGCAGAAACCGCACTGCTTCAAAAAAGATATTTCTTTGAAGAATTCAGTAAAACAGATTTTAGGAATGTGAATAATATGAGAC
Organism: Teleogryllus occipitalis; assembly: GCA_011170035.1. NCBI lineage: Eukaryota > Metazoa > Arthropoda > Insecta > Orthoptera > Gryllidae > Teleogryllus > Teleogryllus occipitalis. The sequence goes on along the minus strand of BLKR01006769.1, from coordinate 23,678 downwards.
CAAAATGAACGATTACATAATGCTCATAAGAAAAATAAACTTCACTACAACCTTGATTTTCTTTAATAAGAAAGAAATCTGAATGTAGATACGAACGCCATCTTTTGAGAAGAGTCTCAACTAGACGAACTTTCAGAAGGCTTTCCCTCTTCAACGCAACAGAATGTTAGCTTTGTGTGGTAGAAATTTTATCTGCTTCCATATTTTGAAGAAATTTCTTGAACTTCACACAATGGTTTAGAAAATGTCAAGTACATTTTACTCATGTTTGCGTTAAGAAATACAATTCGGAAAGGATTGAACAATAATCACGACTCCATCAAAAGACGCAGTTTCCAATATTGCGACGAAATCGGGTATTTCATTTTATTAACCATTACAAATTTCTTTATCCCGAAAGGGACAAGTGTTGAATGAATATAATAACGCACTTGTAGCATGCAGCAGTAAAGAGAAGCTGAAGAAACCTACACAAAATCATTTTCCACAAACTAGCACGCATTTTACTCAAGAACAAAGAAAATACCTTTGTATAAAATTAACACACATGAAATATTATAACATAGTCTTCAGGAATACTGCAATACTGTGGTAGAATTTATAAACAGTATAACAGTAATTTACATTCAAAGAAAATAAACATTTTCAATTCCATGCCTTCCACTAAAGTAATACAAAAATAGCAAATACTTAATGACGGACGGCCTTTCGTTGAAGCCTCGCTGTACTATGATATCAGCTATGTCGTAAGAAATGACACATAGAATATGTGAATACAGTCGGTACGCTCAGTATGAGAATGTGCGAAATAATATTGTCAAATATTTGCGTTTTTTAATCAAAATCGAAACTTTTTCATTGTTATTGTATGTTTTTTTTGTGCAAATTCCTGGTTATGTAACGAATCATAAACACGTTTCACGTGATCGGAGGCTGTATAGTTTTCTTTCAATTTCTGCGTGCATTGCAAGTTAGTAATAAACATTTTAAAGAATTCAAATTTTGAAAATATGTCAGATATTGTGAGACTGTTCTCTTTTGACGTTGATAGTTGATGCTGTAGTGGTTTTGTTGATGCTGATATTGGTTTTGTTGATGTTCATTGTTGTACGTCAGTCAGATTCTTGTTTTCCGGGATTATTAGCCGAGGGACAATGGAAAAAAAGGATTCCTGATACTTTGTCCTCACCTGCGGATAACAGTTCTGACATTACCTCAGGAAAAACGAACTAGACGGCTGAATGCTGGTGACACATTCTTGAATGCCGCAGAAATAAGAAAGACTAAAACATATTTTTTCATACTAAATGATACGGTTACAAATTACAATATTGCAGCTTCCATCAGACAATTAGCCCTTCTCTTGAAAAACTCTTAACGAAATTACGAACGAGATTTTAAAACAAGTCATAAGTATAATTCTGGAAAATTCTATATTTTAAATGAAAAAGGCGCTTCTGCAACTGAAGTCAATGAACACTCATTTAATACTTTAGCGTATATTCACAGAAACAAAGGTGTTGAGCGGACTAGGATTCGAACCCGAGATCTTCCGTTCTTCATTCCAGCAAGTTACCAATAGAGTATACGTCTTCAACAAAACGCGCCTAACGATGTATTCTCAATATTGGTTCTGATAACTCAGAAAACTTTTCAAAAAATTTCGAAATCTACTCACAATTTTAAGCAATTGTATATGAATTTTTCTAAAGTTGTTTTATCGCAGAATAGATTACATGAAGAAAGAAAACTCTTGCTTTAATATTGAAGGCATTGGAAACTAAAATCCTGTACGAGAAAAAAAAGAAGTTTGAACTTGGCAAGTTTTAGAAATATAAAATGAAAAACAAATTGTGCTCTATTATTGAACGTACAATCCTCTATTCTAGCAAAAAACAAAAAAGCGACTTTTGAGAAATTCTTGTTTACGAAATTCTTTAAAAATTGTCACGAGTTCAGTCGAACACGAAAACTTTTGATTTTTGAAAAAAATTGCAATTATAGGAATTTCAAACAGATGTTTAAAGAAGAAAAAACTCAAAGGTGTTAAGGTCCACCAAAACTTGCATTTCCACCTAAATCCCGACATCGATTTTTTGCCTAGGTTCGAGTCCCGACGGCGACAGGTGTTCCGTAGCGGTCTAGGGGAGAATTCTAGCAGTCAGCTCCTCTGATCGGTAGTTTTTCGTGATTTCTTCGATCAACACTAGGCGAAGTACCTTAACAAACGGGCCACGGACCGCGTGCGATCTTTCCTTCCTTTTCCTTGTCCTATTCTCACCTCTTACACACGCACATACACTAACATGCACTTACACTAGCGCAGATGCCTGAAGGCGGTTGGAGGCTAACAGTTTGTCCCGGCTAGGGCGGTGCCCCACTGGTGGTATATATCTGGTTGTGAAAAACCCCACTAGTCGACGGTAGGTCGGGGTCAGGTCTCGCCATTTAGCGGGCCAAGATCACCGTCACCTTTCCATGAAAAACATGCACTACACTTTTGGAACTAATGACCATAGTAGTGGACGCGCCCGGAATCACTAACAATCCATCTATTTTTGCGGCATTACTTAACGTTTTTTTCTACACCGTTCATGAGATTATAAAAATACTATTGAACATTTAAAACTCCATGTACTATTCATATTATAGAAAAATCAGTGAAAGAAATTATGGCACTTTTTATTCAAATCACAAAGAATAAATGATCAAATTTCCATTCAAACTTGTGGTAAATCGATGTTGGTTTAAGAATAAATCGTGTAGCGATCATCGTCTTCCAACGGATCATGTTTGTTAACCGTTACTTCTATTAAACTTTTCCCGTCGCAACATCTTTGAAAGTTTTGCTGGTTGCCCAGTTTTATTAAAAGGCTCTCTCGTCTAAATATGGAAAAACGGAACGCAGTGTGTGGATTCCGGAAGCAGCGTTCCAGGAAAAGAATATGCATCCTCTTTCACCTCCGGCAACCTCAGAAGCCCCTCGCGGTTCCCCGAATCCTCATTCAATCGTCTCTTCCATTTCCCCAGGCCCTGCAATGCCTGTTCCTGCCACCTCCCACACTCCCTATCGCCTGTCACTCGCGCACCTCCTACCACCCCCTGCAAATCGTCACTAACCTACACAACGCCCTCCTCCGCCCCCCGTTCTTGCCACTCCCGCCCTCACACCACCCCTGACAGCCCCACAATTTCCTCTAACCTCCACCATGATATGTAGTAGATATAATTTCTTTTAATGTAGTGTATTGTAATTTTTTATGTGTAATTGTCTTTGTATTGTAAATGTAGATGCATTGCAAATCTGCTAAGTAGGCTTACGGATACCATCTGGCAATCAGCCGATTGTAGCCAAATAAATATTATTATTATATCCCCGGCACCACGGACGACCCCCACATTCTCCAGCCATCCCTCCAGCCCGCGCCCGCAGCCCCTTGCCAACCCCCTAGAGGCCCCCTGGGGCCCCTCACCCCCCATTCCGCTGCGGGCGACCCCTCCCCCGCGCTTCTGAGCAGTCGAAGGCGCGCCCGAGAACCCTCGCGGCCTCAAGATTAGACACGTTCGCGGCGGCGGGTGGGCGGGGGCGGGGGCGGGGGCGGGGGCGGGGCGGGGGCGGGGGCGGGGCGGGGGCGGGGCGGGGGCGGGATGCGGGAGGGCGTGGCTTGTTAGGCGGCGGGGCGTCGCTCCGTCAGCACGCCTCCCCCCTCATGCCGCCCCCGCTGCCCCCGTGACAGCTTCATCCCGCTGGAAACAAGTGTCACCGCGCGCCGCCTGTCTCGCCGGCTGAGCCTCTCGCCTCGCCCCGAGCGGAGGTGTCCACATGCCTGAGCTCCCGCTGCTGGGGGGGGGGGGCGCACGGCGCAGGGCCGGGAGGGCGTGTTTTGACTCCGGCTCCTCGCGCTTCGGGCGGAGACTCTAGTTTGAGCGCCAGAAGAAAGGCGACATTCCATAATATTTGAGCACGCGACTAGCGACGTTGTATTAGGTCCACATATGTGATGAATTATTTACAAGCCCAGGCATGCCAAACTTAATGGGGGGGAAAGAATAATAATGAGGAATAATAATACTGACTAATATGACATCGTAGGTTGGACAAATCACACACAAAGGGGCTTTGGTATATACACAGTTTATTTGCATATACACACACATAACGGCCCTACCATTTACTACAGGAGCATTTGCTCCCCGTTAGCATCTGCTAACTGCCAAATGTATTGTTAACATGACCCTGGCGCTCATACCAGCAAGCTTGCGGCCTCCTACGCACACTGGCGTCTCGCGATAGTCTCGCGACCAAGTTCGAGGAACAAAGCTGCCCTTTTCAGGGCCGGCCCGCCTTTACAGCCTCGCTGAGGCTGCGTCGCCACCCGCCGGGTGCTACTATCCGGCGGATGACACTCCCCGCCGGGACTTGCGACACATCTGGCACAAGTGTGACGCGTACCCTCTCGAACAACACCTTGGGCTCGGCCTCCCTCGCTTGCTGCCCATTGTGGTGCATTCTGCACGTGTCCACTCTGAAAGTGTCCACGATACCCGCTGTGCACCACGCTGCCGCGGGCGTTGCAGTAGCGGACGCTACATTGGCTTTCATTTCACGAACGTTGACGAACTTGTGCGGGAAAATTTTGTAATTTATATTGTATTTTTTCATTTGTTATTCCAGCAACTGGAGAATGTTTGCAAGTAAACAAAATATTTACTTTTCTAGAAGTCAGGTGCACTTCAAAGCCACAATTTAGATAAATATTTGATTTTGCCAATTTTTAATAAATTTTGATAACAAAAAAATTCTTTCTTCCAGAGGTTCCGGTGCGGTATTTCATCTTCATCCGGGATAAAATATTAGACATTTGAATTTTATAATGCGCAACAAAACAAACAAAAGCAAGTCGTACACTTAACAAAGGAATAATAATAATAATAATAATAATAATAATAATAATAATAATAACAATAATAGACAATCAACAGATGGAAGCTCACCCGCATAAACAATGTCATTATGGTAATCAATTAATGTTCCTATGCAACTCGTAATAAATCGTTGTCGCATTCTACATGAATCTTAACGCGTTAATAATCGCAATACAATGGTTTATTTTTATTTGTGAATAACATGAACTTTAAACATACAGGTGATTATTTACGTTTCACACATTAATAATCAATTGAAATATATTAAACCTTTATTAGTATTCAATATTTATACATATTAATTTTTTCAATGAATCATGTAAATCAAATTTTATTTTCTGGAGGTTTGAGAAAAGTGGTTATAAAGAAACGGAATCTGTTGAAAGTGACAAAAAATCCTAACATGGAGGATTTATTTTAAATCCAATTCATCACAATCAACAAATGCAATTGATACAAAACTCGAATCATTCTCTTTACATAAAATAACGTATTTATTTGCTAAAGAATGATTATTCACTTTTTAGTATGGAAATATAAAATGCTAGTACCTTCTATAATTTTGTAATGTTTACAACAAATAAGAAAGGGCCTTATAAAATATGGGATTGTACGAGTACATGTCAGTAAATTAATGCGACCTTGCACCTGAGAATTCTGAATTTGAAATAATGTAGGCTACTTTAATTTCTGGGTCAGTTACCCCCATCTCGATTAGGATTTTCGTTCGGCTTCCCTGATATCTTGAGCAAGGGCTGACATGGTCCCTTGATTTGCTTCTGGCCATAATTGTTGCTTCAGTATGCGCACGTTTTGTTGAGAACTCCTTGTGGTAGTCGTCGTAGTAGAACCTATACGTAGTGTTGCTATTTTGTTAGCATTACAATAAAATTTGTTTTTCTGTCACAATTAAGGACGTAGTCTTTGCCAAGGTTTTGTTTAACTGCAATTTCTTGCTTTCGAACTGCAGGTAATTGATCAAGATGTCGCGGCCCTCTATTTATTAGCAGATAATTGATCAAGATGTCGCAACCCACGCCTTTTAATCTTATATTTGGAATACCAACAGCACATCACTAGTAAATCAATAGTGTAGTTCGTTTACCAGTACAAATAAGTATTACTCGGATATTACTAGAGAGCGAAACTTTTTAATTTTAAAATATTGCTAACTTTGATTTGTTGGTATTTTTATTCATCATTCAACTAGATCTCGTAGAAGGGAGGGGTATGGAATCTACAGCTCAAGAAAATGTGTGCAGATTATACTTCTCCCCTATACGTCACATCGTTTTTATTTATTTTTAATGAAGTTTATTAAATCAAATGAAATTTCCGATGCCATTCGAAATGTCACCCATTTACTCTATTATAACTCGTAATCAACGTCGAGGATGATATCACGAATCACTGTAATGACTGAAAGTCCATCTGCTCATCAGCGACAGCAGAACTGCCGAGAGCAGCGTAGGCGCGTAGACAAACTAGTGGTGCTAAAACAGTATGTACTTCACGCAAAATTACGTGAATAGTACTCACATTTTTGAAATTTCGTACATGACCTTATCTTTAATGAAGAGATTTCATTAAAGAAAAAATCTTCATAAATGTAGTTGTAGGAAGTCGCAGAAAAAAATGTTGAATTTTCGCAATTTTCAAGATTTTGCAATTTTCAAGAAGAAGTTTTAACAAAAATGAGACATACATCATTCTCTTAAATGCCTTCACATTATCCAACAACAAAATTTAATCAAAAAGGGTGGAGTCATTTTTTTAAAATTTTGAATACTTCACAAGAGCTTCATGTAAAGTATTCCAACATTAAAATATCAGTTTCAAATTCAAGGAGCCGCAGCATCAGCCAGATCCATTGGAGAATATAATTTTTGGAGAAGATAAGCTAAACGGTTTAGCTGCTATCGTTGTTCACAGACAGACTGACAGGTGTTTGACCGTCATACAATCATTCGGTATCAAAGATCCACAAAACATGGATTCTGGCCCACTTTACAGGATTTTTTTCTATATCTAGCAACTGGATTTATCGACTTTTCGAGGGCCCTGAAATAAGAGTTTTTCTGCCGAAAATAAGCGGTTTTTTCGCGCAGCATTACATAGATTTCTCACAACTGCGTAAAGTAAGTAGCGTAGAAAGTAAAATGGGGGAGGAGGAAAAGAACAAGAACAAGAATGAGCCGGGTCGAGGGAGTTGGTTATACGCTCGTAGGCGGAGATTTTGGCGTCGAGACAAAGATTATAATATCTGTGATGGACTATCACAAACATCGTTCTGTTGTCCTGGGAATGGATGAAACGTTTCGGACAGTTGATTAACGATTTATATGCGTACTGGACCATTAATCATGTTTCCTTCAGATCGAATTGCACTCTAACTTTCCAACATATCTCTTCCTGTTTATCCTTTTCTCCCTTTGCTTCCCTCTCTAATAATCAGTCTGTGAATGTCCCTCGTGAAATTAATATCGTCCCGAAGCGTCTGTATTTTATACTATCGCTTACCTGGTATTCTCTTTTAAATCGTGTTTTTAATATACTGGCATTTTTTTAATTCTTAGTTTCCTTTCTACCATACTCTCTTCATTCTCCATTTACTTCATGTAGCAATTCCGTCTGAAACTGCTCCTCATATTGCAATACAGCAATCAACCAATAACACTAACATACGCCTCCGTACCAAAACCTACATCGCGAAATTTATTTGTAGATCTCGTAAATACTCAGTTGCTGTATTGTCATCTCCATGAAGTACAAGAACTAATTGCAACCCAGCGTTTTCATGTTCTCCTTATTAGCGAAACGTGATTAAATATGTTACTTGCTACAACACTTGTCACACTTTCTGGATACCGTTTTCTCAGAAGTGACCGGAAAACACACATCGCGTCGCAGGGTGAAGGTGTCGGTATTTACCTTCGCGATGGACTCACATATAATTATATAACTTCACCAGCAGATAACGTCAATCAGAGTAACGAATATCTCTTCATTGAAATTTAAATGTTTAGCAAAATATGTGCCCTAGGCGTAGAGTACTGCCCTCCGAAAACCGGTAATATTGAAGCTATCGACAAAGAAATTGCGTTTTACTCAAGTAAATACGAGTACATAGTACTGATGGATGACTTCAATTATAATCTTCTGAAATCTTCGTCGCATGCAAACAAATTCAAACTTATGTTTGGCGAAATGAATCTCTTCATTCTACACCTAAATGCAACTCATCATACAATCAGTACAGATACTTGGATAGACATATCGTTGTATGGAATCATGGCAAAGTGAAATTCTACGGCCAATCACAAGTACCCGGAATATCTAAACACGGCCTCATATACGTCTCATATAGTATGAGACGCCCTATATATACGCCAAAATTTTTCAAATAACGCAACTTCAAAAGGTTCAATCTTGAATTATTACTCCCTAGTATTGCATCCCAGATGAAAATGTAAAATATATCCCCTTTTTGTTTATTGTTCATAGTTGAGGCATATCGGGTAATGACAACTGACATTTTGGGCGAAATTAGAATAATGATTATTAGGGTGATAAGTATTAGTTCTTTTTAATTTCATTTTTAAGAATTTCCCTTGCATCATGTATCTACATTATGCAAAATTTCAAGAACAGACAAAAAATGACAATAAATTTACTTGGCTCGCAGAGATAATTTAATGTAAATAGTAATCTCAAATTGATTTTTTTCTCTGTGACGTGAAAAGTCGCTCAACATTACTTACGTTCGAATGCCTCAACCATAAATTTTAAAACTGTGAATTCATGTAAGGGGTTAGGTGGAGGCCTTAAGGTCTGAACCTCGTCCCCAATAAAGACAATAATAATAATAATAATAATAATAATAATAATAATAATAATAATAATAATAATAATAATAATAATAATAATAATAATAATAGGGGGCTCAAGGGGTGTGATGTGAATATCAATGAAAGCTATAACCTCTCACACCCAACTCCACTCTCACCCTTCACGCGGGGAGCCCCGTTCAGTCGTACTTGTCTCAAGGTTGTGGTATCCAGCCCCTTCGGCGAGACAGTCGACCAACTAATGAGAGGAGGAGGTCCTGGTAGGGCTACTAGAAGGTAATTCTGGAATAAGGCCTATCAGGATGGTGCAAGGCAGCCAACTGGACTTGTACCTAGAGAGACGGTGGAGGAACCAATTAAATGGTCAACAGCGGTTCTCAAAGCCTGAGTGGCTACAGTTGTCCTGGCAGTAGGAATAAAATGCGCCCATAAGTATGGAGACACGTGCTAGAAAGAAAGCCTCGGAAAAAATGCCGCTACCCGAGGAGCGTCGGGGCGCCCCTGGAGCCATCGCTGGGGGTGACAGTATGCGAGCCGATGGTGACCAGGAGTTGAGCAGGCGGGCCCTGGTCGGGTTACCCGAAATGCGACAGCCTGAAAGGAGCGAACCCATATCTAATGCCTCCCCTGCTGAAGGTGCTGCGCAGGTGATACAACCAGCGCCCACCCAAGCAAGGCTGCCAACACAGCGCAGAAAATGGCCAACGGCTGTTAATGAAGAAATAATGCGCATCTATTACCGGATCAAAAAAATTGACGCAGATGTGACTGGATACAGGCAGAAATTATTTAGAGAATTTCAACAGAGTTTCCCTGAATATTCCGTAACTGAACAAAGAGTGTCTGATCAGTATCGAGTGATTTTACGTAATAAACTGATTCCTGAGACACGGCTCCAGACCATTAAAATGGAAGTTGGTCGTGAGCTAGAACTGGATGAGGTTGAGAACTTACAACCTAGCGAATCAGAAATTCACCCGGAGTCCCACAAAAATATCCCTACAACAGATAATATAACTACAGCTGAAGACGAAAGACTGGTGGAATCGCTGAAGATGGGAATGAGAGAAGCTATGTTCCAATTTGAAGGGACTAACCCAACTATGAGACCAGTGTTACCTAAGATCAATACATCGAGACGAATGGCACGTATTATAGATATTATGAATTGCGAGGTACTACCAGAGGAAATTGAAATGGCGCACAACTTGCAATATCTCCACCTTGTTATATATTGTGCTGCAGTTGTAGTAATAAAATCCCTGGGAATAGACTGTAAAAATCTGTCAGGAAAAAAGCAGAGAGGCCGGATGATGCCACCTTGGGAGAGGCGTCTCGTCAGGAACATCGAAATACTGAGAGGTGATATTGCCCGTATGATGAGTTATGCCAATGGTATTCGATCACCAAAACTTGTGAAGCTGGCAGATCGTATTATGAATAGAAGTAAAACGCATACGCGAAGAGATGAACCTAATACGACAGTACAACAGTGCATTGACACGCTGAAACAGAGACTATCTGTATTAACAAATCGATTGTCCAGATATAGAACCAGCAGAAGTAGGAGGAAAGATAACATTTTGTTTGAAAAATCTGAAAAGAATTTTTACAGAAACCTGGGAAGAAAGGAAGAAGGCAATTACAAAGGATTATATCCAACACGAGAGCAGGTGAATGATTTTTGGGGTAAGCAACTTTCTGATCCAGTGGAATGTGATGTGAGAGCGAGCTGGATTGGAGAAGAGAAGAAACGCTGTGAACATCTTACCAAGATGCCTTACCAAGAATTTACAACTGAAGAAGTCAGTGAAGTAATCAAGAACCTATTGAATTGGAAAGCTCCAGGACCAGATAAAATTCATAATTTTTGGTATAAAAGATTATGGTGCACTCACCAAAGGCTGGCTGAATTGATTAATGATGTCATACAACAACCAGATAAGATGCCAGAATTTCTTACCCAGGGAATTACATATCTGATATCCAAAGACCCACAAAAACAAGAAGATCCAACAAAATATCGCCCTATTTCTTGCTTGCCAACGATGTATAAAATCATTACATCGTGCCTTTCACAACGGATATACACCCACTGTAGAGACAACAATATTATTGCAGTTCAACAGAAAGGCTGTAGCAAAGGCTCCATGGGTTGCAAAGAACAATTAATCATAGATTCAGTAGTGTGTGGTCAAGCATATGCAAAACATCGCAACTTGTTCATGGCGTATATTGATTACAAAAAGCCTTTGATTCTGTACCACATACCTGGCTGATAGAAATACTTAAGATCTATGAGGTTGGTACAAAAGTTGTCTCCTTCTTGGAACACGTTATGTCGAAATGGCGAACAAAAATTATCTTAAGTACTCCTGTTGACAACATCCAAACTGATACAATCAATGTGCGAAGAGGTATTTTTCAGGGAGACTCACTAAGTCCCCTCTGGTTTGTCATCTGTATGAATCCGCTATCTAATCTCTTGAATTCCACTAAATGTGGATTTGGAATTAAATTGGGAGCAAGAATGATGTATCGCATAAATCATCTTTTATATATGGATGATTTGAAGATATATGCTTCGACAAAATCTCAACTTGAACAACTATTGAGTATTGTGGAATCATTTTCAAAAAGTATTAAAATGGAGTTTGGCCTGGAAAAAATGTCGTACATTGAATATTGTAAGGGGAAAGCTCCAAGAGGGAGCCTTTGAACTTGAAAATAAACAATTGATACAAGCGATGTCTGCTGAGGAAACGTACAGATACCTGGGAGTGAGACAGGCAAGGCACATTGACCAATGTAAAATGAAAGATGAACTTGCAGAGGAATTCTTCCGAAGAACCCGAAAGCTCCTGAAAACAAAGTTGAATGGAAGAAATATCATGAAAGCTATTAACACCTATGCTGTCCCAGTCTTAAACTACTCATTTGGCATTATTAAGTGGAGCAAAACTGACATTGCGAACTTACAACGGAAAATGAGAGTTTTAATGACGAAAGCACGCATGCACCATCCAAAATCTGCGGTCGGACGTATAACACTTCCGAGAAATATGGGTGGAAGAGGACTCACAGATATTGGAAACCAACTTTGTCGGCAATTGAAGAGCATGAGAATGTATTTCCACTCTGCGGCAAATACATCAAAACTGCATAAAGCAATTTGTGAAGCAGATGCCTATACTCCGATAGAGCTGTCGCGACAGGATGTTGCGGACTTCTCATGCAATGACGGCCAAAAGAAAGATTTATGGATGGCCAAAGCTCTTCATGGAAGACGTCTATATGAGATGAGCCAAGAACATGTCTATATAAAAGCATCGAACTACTGGCTTATATCAGGACAGATCTTTCCAGAAACTGAAGGGTTTATGTTGGCTATTCAGGATCAAGCTATTCCAAAGCGTAAGTATTTGAAGCGAATTGTTAGAGATGGCCATGTGCAGAATGAGTTATGTCGTTATGGTTGTCCAACAGTGGAATCAATTCATCATGTTACCTCGGGCTGTACACATTTGGTGGGCACCGAGTATAAACAGCGACATGATTCGGTGGCAAAATGTTTCATCAAGCGTTGGCTCAGAAATGTCGTCTTCTGACTGAAGATAAGATACCGTACTTTAAGTACCAACCTGTGAGTGTTCTGGAGAACGAAGAGTGACGCTTGTATTGGGATAAAACTATCTTAACAGACCAAAGAGTGATTCACAACAGATCGGATTTGGTTGTGATTAACAAGTGTGAGAAACATGTTATGTTTATTGATGTTTCTGTCCCAAATACTGGCAACATTCAAAGCAAATACACTGAAAAAATCAGTAAATATGCAGATCTTGTTGAACCCGTTGAGAAACAATGGAATATGGAAAGAGTCAACATTATCCCGATAATTGTTTCACGCACCGGAGTCATCCCTAGGAGTCTGATTTGGAGCCTTAAGCAACTGGGTTTGAATGAAGACCTGTACAAACTCATGCAGAAGGCAGTTGTTATTTCAACAACGAGGATAGTGCGTACATTCATGGGAAATAATGTATTATAATTTTTTTTAAATAGATGTATTGTGCTTTGATTTTATATATCTGTTCAATAATTCATTCAAATGTACCAATAAAATGAGAAAATAAAAGGATAATAATAATAATAATAATAATAATAATAATAATAATAATAATAATAATAATAATAATAAAGTACTATGTATTTGGCGTTTTGGGTCGGTAGTCCGACTTCGCCGCCCAGCTGCCGGTGCCCCTCTTGCCTAAATTCCCATGCTTGGGGGTAACAGCGACACAAGTCAAACATGACGTATTCTCTTCACCGTAAGTAGCAAGATTCGCCTGCTTGAGCTTTTCTTCGTCACCCGGCTACAGAAACTGGGACGATTTTAAAGGAAAGCTACAACCATATTTCTGCCTCGACCGTGAATCGAACCACAGCACAGGAGAGGAAGCTAGTACGCTGCCCATTAGCCATCCCAGAGGCTTCTTAATAATAATAATAATAATAATAATAATAATAATAATAATAATAATAATAATAATAATAATAATAAGCTTCATCAATAATAAGCTCAATCAAGCTAATATAGAACTTCAACAGCCCTCTTTCCAACAAGAGATAGATCTCTGGAAGCACAAAGCAATCCATGGGAGATACCCAGCTGAAATAGCCAATCCAAATGTAGACGTAGACATGTCGTACAAATGGCTCAGCATTGGATATCTCTACCCAGAGACTGAGGGGTTCATGGTTGCCATTCAAGATCAAGTCATTGCAACCAGAAACTATCTCAAATATGTCATCAAAGATCCAGAGATGACCTCTGATAACTGCCGGGCCTGTGGCCAACGCGGCGAGACAATTCAACATATTACAGCAGGATGCAGTGTACTCGCCCCAACGGAGTATAAGAACAGGCATGATATGGTGGGTCGAATTATCCACGCCCAACTCGTCAAGATCTGTGGTTTAGCACCATGCCATGATACACCATACTACAAGTATATCCCAAAGAATGTACTTGAAAACAATAACTATAAATTGTACTGGGATCGTAGTATTTTGACGGACCGTACAGTACACCATAACATACCGGATATAACACTCTGGAATAAAAATGAGAAGAAAGTATGGTTTGTAGACATGGCAGTTGTGGACACCAGCAATCTCGCTACAGCATATCATACGAAGATCCAGAAGTACAAAGAATTGGCACATGTCGTGAAGGAGCAATGGAACATCTCGGAAATCAAAACCGTCCCCGTGGTTCTTTCGGCAACGGGCGTCATCCCGAAGACTTTAAAGAATTCACTAGAAACGCTGAAAATAAATAAAAATGCCATAATCAATATCCAGAAATGTGTCATACTTTGTACATGCACATTGGTCCGAAAATTCTTGGGAAGTAATGAGAGTGTTTAGTTGCTACTTTAATTACATTAGTATTTATGAATATTATAAATGTTAAATTTTGTATTAGTCTATAACTTCTAGAATTACATACTGTTGATTTTTATTGTTGTCATGCTTTGATGTATTGTATCTGTATGACTACAATCTATGTACCAGTGAACTGTGAATGAATAAATAATAATAATAATAATAATAATAATAATAATAATAATAATAATAATAATAATAATAATAATAATAATAATACAATAAAAAAGAAAGAAAGAAAGAGTAATAATAGACATCGCAGTACCATTATCCCACAACATCAAACAGAAAGAAATAGAAAAAATTCGAAATATGAAAACTGATCTTATGAACTAAAACATGTTTGGAAATTAAATGCTACCAAAACATATTCACTCGTGATATCGGCGGAAGGCCTGGTCAGTAAAAACTTCCTTAAAAACTTAACAGAACTTAAACTACCCAAAAACGTTCTGAACATGGGACAGCGCGCAGTTTTGTTGCAAACAGCCCATATCGTAAGAAAATTTTTATCTTAAGTCCAGATATAAGATGAAGTTCTTCTTCTGTGACCGAACCTGTCCCCAAAACAACTCTGGGAAAGGAGAGCATTTTTACCAGCAAAAATAGCTATATTAATAATAAAAGTATTATTATTATTATTATTATTATTATTATTATTATTATTATTATTATTATTATTATTTTACTGTGTCACCGCCTCCCTTCGTTTTCATACTGTCTGTCTGTCTGAGTGTGTGTCCCACACTCACTCTCCCCCACTCACTCACTCACTCCATCATTCTCTTTGCTCTACCCTTCTGAATCTCTCTTTTTTGTTTCTCCCACTGCTTTATTTCTCTCCGTTTCAGCTTTTCTTTCTCTCCCTCTCCTCCCTTTATCTCTTCATCTGCCTGTCTCCTAAGGATCCATATTATTGATCCCAACATTGAAATCTGTCTTTCGACTCCTCTCTTTGTTACTGTTAACACTTTGACTACAGTGCGTTTTAGTATTGGCGATTTTATCGAAGGTAAGTCTGGTTTTTATGAGAAAAGGTCTTCGAGACCACTCACTGGTAGTATCTCGGAATCCTGCTCATTATTATCACTTTTTTTCGGACAGTTATACAGTACTACAATTCTTTCATGTTCCTTGTATAAAATTGCCGAAATATTCATGTTAACATACTAAATTAATATTTCAATATATGATCGAAATACTGTTTCAAATATCATATAACACTCATAAAGAGGCATAGGGCCAAAACGTAGACATCAAAAGATTGGCAACTTTTGAATGGGGCAAGTACATCAAAGAGACTCAGAGGGCACAATTTTTCCCTCCAGGAGTTTTTCGATCGGCGGAAATCCCTGTTGTGACCGGACAGAGCCAATTTATTCATCCTCGTGCCCGGATGGTTGACTCCTGTTTCCGAGTTGTCCCCATCACTCAAGCGAAGATGTTTTCGGTATTGTACTTTAATCCCTGACCACGTCCTTGGGCTCATTCGCAATTGGTGAAGCGTAACATTGCAGCTTCCCTTCCGCGCCCTTCCCATCCCTTCCCTTGGCGGCGGCGCACCCTGCCTGCCCTTCCCCTGCACCGCGTACAGGATGCCCCAAAAACACGAGCGAAAATCTGCAAAAGTGGAGACAAATTTAGTTTTGGAGAGTCTTCCTTAGTCTCTACACAGCAGCAGAAAACATGCATTTCCATTCCAATTCCAATATACTGCCGCAAAATTTAGACGACTGCTTCCCGTGTGCAGAAAAAAGGAGAGGAATAGCGACGCAATGAGTACTGGAATGTCCCTAAAAGTGACCTTCCGGGCCTAAATTTATTGCGCCTGGTACTGTTTTCTTGGAAATGAATAAATGGACTTGCTGCCAATATGAGTAGCATGACTTATTCGACCTCATTATGAACCCTCACCTTTAACAACTGATTTTGACGTCCATACTCGTTCTCCTTCAGGCGTAGATAATCACAGCAATCATGTAACAAAGGAACATTCGGAGATGATTCTCTCCCATTTTTCTGAATTTTATGTAACATGTCAGGGACGAACTAAATAATTCTGAGGAACAATGAATTGGGTTGAACGTGCTTTTTCTTTGCTGCAATTATTTTTTTAACAGGATGAAATAATTCTCCAAATTGATGGTATAGAAACATTTCTTATTGTTCTGGGTAAAAATGCAATATTTTAGAAGAAACGTGATTACAAAACGCATGTGGCTATGCCAAATTGGAAATCTACACGACGTGCATTTTCCTGTTCGTTGTAATGAGTTAACTATTTTCAAATATTAAATTAAATTTTTTTAAATACTACCCAATGTAACCAAATAAAACGGAATGATGTTTTAAAATATAACGATAGAAATGTGACCGATCCGGCAACAATTGCTAGTCTCTTTAACCAATACTTTTCGTGAATTGCTGCCAATATCACTAAGAGTCTTGAGCCACAAAATTCAATATCAGACACTTCCCCAAAAATTTTAGACACGATGTTCGTTTCCGAAATGTCTTCCTATGAAATTCTCAAAATAATCGATAAACTACAAAAAAGTATATTCGGCCGGTTTAGATAAATTTGCGGATTGTTTGTTAAAGACATGTCCGCCTGCCGTTATACACCGGTTAATTCACATATTTAATGTATCCTTATGTACCGGAACTTCTCCAGGTATTTTTAAAACAGCAAAGATTAAACCGCTTTTCAAAAAATGCAAAACAAATGAAATTAAAATTATCAGCCCATTTCTCTTCTATCAGTTTTTTCAAAAATATTAGAGAGACTTTTTTACGTACGAATGGAAACCTTTCTCAGTAAACACAACACGCTCTCCGATTGCGAAAAAGGATTTTTGAAATCAAAATCTATGGAAACAGCCATATTCTCTTTTCTTAAAGATGTTGCTTCATCATTGGATCAAATCGAAGCACCTATTGGATTATTTTTGATCTGTCAAAAGCGTTTCACGTCATTGATCATGCGATTTTACTTTCAAAATTACCTCCATATGGACTCTATGGTATTGCCCTGGATTGGTTATGTTTGTACCTTAAACAACGATCTCAGATAGTAGAAATACCTTACTGGAATGATGGAACATTATGTACAAACCTTTCTGACTGCCAATTCAATGTGAAGTCCCTCAGGAATCGATTTTAGGCCCTACTCTCTTCCTACTATACGTAAACGATATGCCCTCGACCATTCGAAAGGCAAGAACAGTTCTCTTTGTGGATGATACGAACATTCTTTGCAATAAAGAAACCGTAAATAGTACAATATCAGATGTTTTAAATTGGTTTCAAAATAACAAAGTAATAGTAAATGAAAAGAAAACAGTTTCAATGCAGTTTTCCATTTCAAATATACAATTCTGTACTTCACTGAAAATGAATGGTGTACCATTGACTGATGTTAACAAGGCAATAAAATTTTTAGGTCTCTCAATTCAGCCAAACTTCAAATGGAACGTCCATTTAAATGAATTAAACACACAATTAAGCTCATTATGCTACGAGTTCAGAATTCTTTCAAATTCAGTCAACCTTCATAATGCTCCTTGTGAATAATTGGAGAATGTTAATTCCCGCCTGAGATATGGCATTATATTCTGGAGAAATACATCGTATAGCTCCCAGACTTGTTGATTACAAAAAGGAATTGTACGAATAATTACCAAATCCCACCCACGTGATTCTTGTAAGCCTATCTATATTAATCTAGGAATTTTACCACTACCTTGTCTGTTGATTTACGAATCAGTGGTTTTTGTCAAAAATGACTTAAGGGCGGGAATTTATTTTCAGAAAGCACGAATTTCTATAACTATAACACTCAACGTAGTAATCATGTTCATCACGTGACAGTATCCACCTGATCATTACAAAAACGATACATACAATACATGTACATTATTTTGCAACACTTTGTCAGATAACATTAAAGGATTCAATTCGATAGGAAAATTTAAATCCCAAGTAATATCGTTTCTGCTGCATAACTGTTTCTATACAATTGGAGACTATTCTGAGCATCACATGGAAAGTAACTTTAATATTACTGGTGATATTTAATGTATTATTTACCATTCGGACTGTATAATTCTAAACAACCTGTAACAAGTACTGTACCGCAGCTTCTGTGTCAATGACCCCATCTCAATCAGGTTTTTAGTCCAGTTTTCCTTAACCTTTGAGCCAATGCAAAGATGACCTCTTGTTTTGCTTCTGGATATAAATATAACTTCATTATCTGTGTACGTCTTCTAGATTCAGTAGGAAATATTGTTATTCAAATGATCGACTTCCAGATTGTCGTTTGGTTTCGGTAAAATGATTTTTATTTTTTGAACTGCAGCCCAGCTGTCGAAAACATTTGAAACAAATTCACAATCATATGTGTTTTAAGAGGAACGATTGAGATTTTTTCAAGCCTCTTCCATGTATCTAAGACACGATAAAAATTATTTGTCATTTTTTTCCAAAGTATTTTTTGTGTTTGAATTTGGGTCTGAGAAAATATAAAAAAAATACTTTCTGATAGTGTAAATTGTCTTATTTATCATATTTTTATTCAGATAAAATAGTGTTAGGTTGCCGAAAAAAAATTAAATAAAAAACACGTTTTTGGCTCTAGAGAGGTGTGGGTGGTGGGACGGGAGCTATAAAACCTTTCAAAAATATTAATTTTATGTTATAATTATCGTGTAACCACTCGTGCGTCATTTGGTTTAGGGGTACTTTTTACCATCATATCCGGGGGTACTTTTTATTGCTGATTTACCCTTGAAAATATATTTTATTATATTGGAGCGAATATTTTGTTCAGAATACTTGCAAAAAACATTCATTTTCTTTCTGTTTTCAAAATTCAAGTAGTATATGGCTTAGGGTAGAGATCAAAGAATTTTGAAAACGTGCACGGAATTCATTTCTCTCCATAGCACGTCATACAGTTTTTAACTGTCTTTGACGTAAAATAAATACATAAATAAATAAATAAGAAACATGCTATTTTTCCCATTAAATCAAATCGACGTGTTTTCGCGTTTTTTGTTGTGTTTTCGAAAAATGTGTTTCGGGCGGGTAATTATCGCTTTAGTAACAGTAATTTTCTCCACGAAAAATTCTTCTATTGAATTGATGTTACAGTAAAATAACATTTCTTTTTTTCTTTGTATACGACTTGCAGTATTTTACAATATATCAATTAATAATTTGTATAATAATGTGTAAAAAGAAAAAATATACACATCCTGCAATGATAAAGATGGAAAAGGGCAATCCCGCCCCAGTAATACGTAAAGATCATGCCTTTCAAAATTCCACATAAGATTTTTCACTTCGCTTTTACAGAATCAGAGGTGATTAATTTCCGTTTAGGGAGTATTTAATCCCCTTAAATCGAAATTGCTCTAATCATAGAAGAATATTTCTTCAGGTTCGGTGAAGGAAAATCCCAGAAAGAGACAATGTAGCTGGTGTACAAAAATGAGAAACAATGCTTGAACACACAAAATGGTTTTCCAAAATGTAGCATGCACATTCCTGAAGAGCAACAAATAAATACTCTCGTTTATTAGTCAAATGAATTAAATATTTTCTGAATGAATGAATGAATGATCATAGTGTATCCCATAAATGGCCAAGACCTAGTGGTAGTGAGGAAGCTCTTATAAAACTCACGTGGTGGAATATTTTATGATCCTTCACAAATTCAGCAATAATATTGTATATATGGATACAAAACACACCTATAAATTTCCAGAAATAATTTGGCAATTATGTACCATGAATATCAAAACAATTGCTGTTCCATTATGCAATACAAAACATTTAGACGTTTTCAGACATGGAAGCTTTCGTAAAATGATTTGACAGTTACAGACAATTACAAGCAAAAGGAAAGCTCAACAAAACGTGCACATAGTGAAGCTACATTTACATCAAGAAGCAAATGAAGGGGCCATCTCAGCATTTGCTCAATGGATCAGGGAAACTGAACAAAAACCCGATAGAGATGGGGGTCACTGACCCGGAAGCTAAAGTACATTACTTGTTAAAGGCATATTTTCTTTTTTAAAATTATACATTAGAAATATAAACTAATTCAATATACTATATCATTGTTTTGTTTAAGTAAACATAATTTTTTCTTTTTGACGATCAGTATTGTCTCCAGTTGCATAGGAACAGTTATGCAGCACAAAATATTTTACTTTCAACTTAAATTTGTGTATCGATTTTAATTGTTTAATGTCATCTGGCAATACGTTGTAAAGTAAGTGCATGTATTGTATGTGGATTTCTTGTAGTAAGCGGTTAATACGGTCACTTAATGAACATGATTTCTACGACATGTGTAGTAATAATAAATATCAGTATTACATGAAAATATGTTCCCAGCGTTGAGTAAGTCAGTTATGACAACTATTACAGATTCCAAAATAAATATGCAAGACAATGATAAGATTCCAATTTCAATTAAAAGAGGATTGCAGGGATCATATGGATGGCATTTTTTTCATTATTCTGTTCATTTTATTTTGCAATCTAAATGTCTGGGTACTAAAGGATGAGATTCCCCAGAATATTATGCCATATCTCAGGCGGGAATATACATTTACAAAATACGCAAAACGAGCTGCATGAAGGCAGACAGAATTTGAAAGAATTCTGAATGCGTAACATAATGAACTTAATTTAGTGTTTAATTCTGTTATATGTACTACATTCCATTTGAGGTATGACTGAATTGAGAGACCTAGAAATTTTGTTACCTATGTTAGTAAGTTCTATAAATTAACAATTCTCGCCACGGACGGACAGCCCTTTTAACAGATAAGAATATTTGTCTTCTAGCCTGAACGTTGACAGTTCATGTAATCAAATAGGTAAATTTTCATAGAATGTAAAATTGTAAAAGAGTTTTTGATCGCTTATGACCATGTAGTTGCACAGCAATATAAAATAAATTAAATAAAAATGTTCATGCTTTTATATCACTCTTAAGGAAACAGGATTACAAAATTAAGATTCTTTTTATTAAATTTTTTAACTTTTACTCTCAACTGAGAATTTGTAATCGGTCTGATGTATTATTTCATTTTAATAGATCATTTGTTTGTCTTAAAGAGAAAAGGACTGTCATGGGCCAGGTATCTAGTGACGTTCCGCCGCTCCGGAGGAATTTGTACAACCCTTCTCTTCAATCTCGCACCAATTTCTCTGGATACAGTGCCCAAGAGCTGCAGTAAGCTTGTTGCCTTGCCCGTGACCTTAACATACCTATCTTACATATTCCGTTCGTCCATTCAGCTCCTATACGTCCTGAATTTTCCTTCCGACATTATATAAGTATGAACGTTATATTTTAGCCTGTTCTGATGATGATCTCACTCCGATCATGAGCGGCATAAGAGACTTGCGCAATTATGTCCTCCACTTTGGTGGGTAGACGTGGTTTGTCGTTGGATGTCACTAAATGGATGATCTAATGGGTAAATTGGAATATATGAACAATATGAGTGGGATGTGACGCAGCTGAACACGAATTCTCAACGTTCTCCGCGTACTTTGCCACTGTTTCAAGCTCATGCGCCGCCGAGGTAAACTGGTCTATCCTATGCACAAAAATGGATGAGGCTGAAGGTTGATTTCATTCTTGCTTTGTCCAGTTCATCGCAAAAAACATGTTGCAGTCTCCTGAGCAGGACAATAGAGAAGCTTCTGAGAACATGGTTGGATGGGTGCGTTGGCAGTCTGTCGTCAGGAAAGCAATGATGAACGTCCTTACTTCAAGCTGCCTATGTTTGGTTGGAGCTACTCGCGAGACCTACTTCGAGAATTCAAATAGGCTTTGAAAGATAAATTGAAATTGTTTCTGGGCACATCACTGTCTTCGAGCAGTTGTCCCGTAAGTATAGTGCATGCTATATAATTATGGCATATCACGAAGTTTTATAATGCTTTTTTTCGCATAAGCGTCCTTTTTTGGATAAATACCTTTTTATTGCATTTTTCCTTTTATGTATTATTTTTACATACAATGCTAAGATATCAAACAGTCATAGTTCAACGTGATCATTCGTTACGAAACCTTCAATTCACATCTTTGTATTCCTATCCTAGAATTTCTAAAAGTATATCAAGACAATTTTCTCCAATTCCCTGTTTCATAAATACCAGCCAAGCTCTGAGAACATAGTCGATTGACAATACACCCACGGCAACAAACTTTCCAGTGGAAATAAAAGTAAATTCCCAGAAAGTGCCAGTGTTAGATTTCAAAAATATGTGCCAGCCCCATCAATAGATGTTGAGTGATCCTTCTCCGCATTCAAAACGATTTTGTCTCCCAATCGTCGAAAATTTGAAATTGTGAACTTTGAAAATTTACTGGTAATATACTGCAATGCAAACTATTAAGAATAAAATCTAAAAGAGTTGTATGTAAATCGTACGTGTACGTACATTAAAATGTACGTACTTCTGTTGTGCATTTAAGTTTAAAAAATTATATAGATAAAAATGTTTCATTTTATTATGTATGTAACTAACGACAGTGCCTTTTCTCTCCTTACTCTTGACATTTTCAGTGCCTTTTTATGTACCTAAAAGACGATTCTTTTCGTGTCCAAAAATCTGATGTCTAATTATAAAACAAATACATGTTTTTTTCATTGTTTTATTCGCATTAACAATGTTACAAAAAATATACATTTATTTGGGACTTTGCTGTGAATTCCTTAAAAGTTTTCCAATAGGGTCATCTTGCAAACTCACGTCAGCCATCATCGAATTACAGTTGCTAACATAAAATGGAAACAAATATATCGTGGTAGTTGCTTCGACTTGGTGGATTTTTTCTAAATACTTGAAACACTATGATTACATGTCACACGAAGGGCACTCCGCTGAATCTCGGCGTTTCCCTAGCACGTGCATTGAAACTAGAAAACGAGTCCGAGAGGACTGTTGACTACATAGACCCTACATAGCTATTGTCCGAGCACGTTTTCTTAGACCCTCATTTCACGAGATGCAAGAGGAGTGGGAGTTTGATTATTTTACCGACACGGCAATTGTATCAAACATGTAGCTCGTATTTCGATGCAGAACAGTGTCTGCTACAAGGGAGCGAACATTTCTAGTATTCAGATTTGTCAACAATTCTTTTGTTTTGAATTCAACTCATGGTAGTCAAAGAGTGGGGGTAGGTATTTTGGGGCTCAAGAAAAAGTGCGCGTATATTACGCAACTTGTTTCTACCATTCGGACACACCCTGTGGCGCATGTCCTTCGCCCGCCGCCTCGCGCGTCTGCATTCAGGCGAGCCACCCGCCCAGGCGCTCCCGGCCGGAAGCGGCGACGTGCCCCGCCAGCCTCCACAGGAGCTGCTGCCCAGAGATTTCCGGGCGCCGAACCGCCACTGCCACCGCCCCCCCCCCC
>BLKR01006768.1:0-50430 GCA_011170035.1 Teleogryllus occipitalis | reverse complement strand
AGCGCAGTGTTTCAAGTGCGGTAAAGTGGGCCACATAAGGGAAGTGTGTTGGCAGGTAAAACTAGAAAAGCGGGGAAGAAGGAAGTTAGCTGAGCAAGAAGAGATGGATATCAACACAGTGAATCAGGTGCTAAATAGTAAGGGACAGAATAGGCTGATCCTGGATTTAGAGTTAGGAAAAAATAAAGTAAAATTTTTGGTAGACTCAGGCGCAACGGTTACTTTAATAAATCTAGAGACATATAAAAAATTGGGTTGTCCCCAGGTAAAGAGAGTAGGAAAACCAGTTTTCGGATTTGGTAAAGATCCAATTAGAGTGATAGGAAAAGTGAAAATTCCTGCTGTGTACAAGAACAGGAAAGCAGTTTTGGAAGTTATTGTAGTAGATAGGTATGACGTAGTGAACATTTTGGGCCTGAACAGTTTTGAGAAGATTGGTTTAGGAGTGGTAGATAATGTGTTTACTTTACAACAGGAGAAGGTTTCGACATTGGTCGACGAACTGAAAAATGAGTTTTCTGAAGTGTTCCAACCTGGTTTAGGTAGATGCAAAAAGTTTGAGGCAGAACTTAAATTTAAAGAGAACAGTAAGCCGAGATTTTTTAAGGCACGGCCAGTGCCGTGGGCCATTAAAGGGAAAGTGGAGGCAGAACTAAAAAGGTTAGAGGAACAGGAAATTATAACTAAAGTGACAACAAGCAGTTGGGCTACGCCATTAGTGGTAGTGTCAAAGAGCAACGGGGATGTGCGTCTTTGTGGTGATTTCAAGAGTACGGTGAATGAACAATTGGAAATTGAACAATATCCAATTCCCAAGCCGGAAGATTTGTTTTTTAAATTGGCAGGTGGTCAACAGTTCACTAAGATAGATTTAAAAGACGCGTACTTGCAAATTCCCCTCTCGGAAGAAGCACAAAGAGTGTTAGTAGTGAACACTCCTTTAGGACTGTTCCGATATAATAGATTGCCATTCGGAGTTGCGTCAGCAGCTGCCATTTTCCAGAGAGTGCTGGAGCAGATAACTTCTCAGGTGAACGGATGTATCAACTATCTGGACGATATCATTGTGACAGGAAAAAACAGTGAGGAACACATAGGGAACTTAAAGAATTTGTTGGGGCTTTTGGCCGAATGGGGTTTCAGGGTAAACTTGACGAAGTGTGAATTTTTTAAGCAACAAGTAACATTTCTGGGCCATGAAGTTACAGAATCCGGTATTAAGCCTACGCAGCACCATGTGGAGGCTATAAAGAACCTCCCCGCCCCCAAGAATGTAAAGGAGCTCCAAGCCTTGGTGGGGAAAATTAACTATTATAATAAATTCATAAAAAACTTTTCGTCAATTGCAGCCCCTTTAAATGCATTAAAAAAGAAGGGAGTAAAATTTGTGTGGTCACCAGAATGCGAGGTGGCACTGGATAAGTTAAAGAAAGCGATCGTCAGAGCAACGCAGCTTAATCATTACATCCCCGGTAGGTTGACGTCGATCGCGACCGATGCGTCTGATTATGGAGTGGGGGCACTCTTATCGCAAAAAGATGAAGCAGGTGTAGAGCGCCCCATCGCTTTCGCGTCCAAAGCTTTAAACAAACATCAGAAGAATTACTCCCAGATTGAAAAAGAGGCGTTAGCAGTGATTTTTGGGGTAAAAAAATTCAACGAGTACGTTTATGGTTCCAAGTTTCACATCATCACGGACCATAAGCCATTGGTGCAATTGTTTCACATGGGTAAAAGGTTGCCGGAAAGTATGGCGAAAAAGTTACAAAGGTGGGCTTTGTTTTTAACAGATTATCATTACCAGATCCACTATAGGCCCACGACACAGCACGCCAATGCAGACGCGCTGTCCAGGTTGCCAGCAGGTCCAGACTTGGATTTTGACGAGTCGGAGGAGGCCTGCCAGCAAATCGACCAGGAAGATTTGGAAGTACTGCAGGATTTCCCCATCACAGCCGCAACGATTGCGTCAGCCACGGACCAGGACAAAGAGTTGCGAATAGTTAGAGATTATGTTAGGAAAGGTTGGCCAAGAAGTGATATAAAGTGTGGTACTGCATGGTATAACAAAAAAGACGAGTTGTCAGTTAAGTCAGGTGTATTGTTACTCACCAGTGAGCAAGGGACCAAGGTGGTGATACCAGGGGTCCTCAGGAAGCGGGTACTAGAATTACTACACCAAGGTCATTGGGGAATAGTGAATACTAAACAGTTAGCTAGGCGCCACTGCTATTGGCGCGGCATGAATCAAGACATTGAACAGTTGATTAGGAACTGCAATGCGTGCCAGATGAAGCAGTCCGCCCCGCGTCAAGATTGGCACTCGTGGCCGACGCCGGAGGCGCCTTGGGAGAGGATACATGTAGATTTTGCCGGTCCATTTTGGGGGAAGATGTGGCTGGTGGTAGTGGACGCATTATCCAATTTCCCGTTTATTGTAGAGATGGGAGTCACCACGGCCGCGGCAACAATAGGTGTATTAGAAAAGATTTTCGTGTCAGAGGGTCTGCCGCAGACATTGGTGTCCGATAATGGTCCCCAGTTCACGTCGGAGGATTTTTTCAAATTCTGTAGAGCTAACGGCATCAAGCACATATGTGCGCCGCCGTTCCACCCTCAGTCCAATGGGGAGGTGGAGCGGTGCGTGCGTACATTTAAAACAGCTATGAAGAAAGCAAGAGACGCCGGAGCCGAGAGAAGCAGGGCGTTGATGAGGGTGCTGGCGACCTATAGAACGCTGCCTGGGCCGGAAGGAAAGAGTCCGGCAGAGATCCTGCATGGGCGACAGCATAGGTCGCTCTTGTCATTGTTAAAACCAGGTAACGCTCGCAAAGAAGAGGAGCTACAGCCAAGATTCCAGGTAGGCAGTAAGGTTTATTGTACTTCATTTAAGAAGGAGCCTGCCTGGTGGCCTGGTGTGGTGACCGCAGTGCGCGGGAGTAAAGTTTATGAAGTATTGACCTATAGCAAAACAGTAGTGAGGCACCAGGGGCAGTTGCGCCCCAGGTACACTTTGGAGCCGGTAGATACATTAAAGGAGGGATCCGAGAGAAATATTAGGGAAAGAGCTATGAGGGAACTCATGTTGGATGGCCCGTTACAGGAACAGCCCACAGAGCCGCCGCCCGCGCCGGAGCTTCCGGCGGTAGCACCGAGGAGGTCTACCAGACGCCGTGTACGTTTTGCACCGTACACGACGTTTTCAAGAGGGGAGGTGTCGCGGCTGTGAACACTTTTGGAAGTGCGCGCCTAGAGGGCAGCGCTCGGCGGCAAGTAGAGGAGTCAACAGAGGCAGCGGAGCCTGACAAACGCCGCCCAATCCCGAGCAACGAGCTGGCCGGAGAGCCAGCGGACGGAGTGCGGATCTACAGCGCCGCCCGCTTTAAGAGCGGGCGCCGCCCGCCCGGAGACAGAGCGCAAGAGTCGTGATTATTGGTGTGTTAGAGCTAGGAGATTTGTAACGGATAAAGTTGTAATTGGCCCGGCGAAGTTATTAGGAAATTCTTGTTGTTGTAACGGTTAGACCCTGCTCTGTATTGGTACATCTCCTGGCATTTTGGAATTGAACTTTGGCTATTGTAATACGGCACATTCTTTTGGATTTGAAATTGTACCGTGAGTTCTTTCTGTGTAATAAATCTGTGTTTGTCTAAAAGCGTGTGTTATTCCAAACATAACACTTATTATAATGGGTGAATATTTTCTTAATATTAATATTAAGAAATATATATTAATATATATTTATATATATAATAATATAATATATATTAATATTAATATTAATATTAATATAATAATGGGTGAATTGTCTTATTAAGACAAACAGTAATTTACATTATAAATATAAACAGTAGAGACCACCTCACATAGATATTTACTAGTGACCTAGGGAACCAACAATCCTGCTTATCAAAATCACTCAAAAAGGTTTTCCAAAGCAAGCGCGCACAATACTCAAAAGAAACCAATACAATACTACTCGCGTATAACATTGCAATGAATTAATATTTTATGAAAAACAGATTTCACAAATACTCAAGTTACATAGCATAGTATATATATATTTGTAGTCCAGTAGTTCTTTACAAACCATGAATATAAAGAAGTTGCTGTTCCATAACTACCGTAAATAACAAATACTTATTAGCAATTATTAGCAAAAGATAAGGATAAACGTACGTGGTTTGCATGAGAAATTTTCATAATTGGAATATACCATTCGAAAGGTCAGTTTGAGAAATAGTCATTACACCCAACCACAATATTTAAACGACCTATCAACAATATTTAAAACGGAAATGATAAACTTACTTGGTGTTCATAAAATACATTTAACAAAATTACGCGAGAAGGCGAGGTAAACACACCCTATTCATCCGAGAAATAGAAATATGAGATAGAGAAATAAATTTATTTTATTTTATTTGGTAAAAAAACACAAAAAAATGTATATGACGTATGGGAAAAAAGATTATCTGCACACGTTTTCTTGAGTACCAGAATCTCATACTAATATTTTAGCTGTTGATGACCAACAAATAGTTAAAAGATGAATGAAAGTTTTAATAATATTAATAATAATAATAGTAATAATAATAAATAATAATAAATAATATTTTAAAAAGCGCGAGATTAGCAACATTTGAAAAAGTAGACATTTTCGTTTCCGAGTTATAGAACGGCTCGCGCACATGTCAAGGCCGCGACGCACGCGATGCGAATCAGGCAGGAAGCTGCGTCTGCATCGACCGCCACCTCGCGAATGGAAGCGTGGACTTCGCTCTCGCCATCAAGAGATTGGCTGCTGCCCAGGACACGCTGCGTCCTAGGCACAATGTGACAACAATGTGGAACAACAGGTGGCGGGGATCTTCTCCCGCTGGATGGCGAGATCTGGCGCCCACCTATCGCCGACTAGCGGGATTTCCCCGAACCAGATATCTCCCGAAATCCCGTCTGGGACACCACCTCAGACGGGAAAAGCTCTAGTCTCCCGACCATTATGGTGGACAAAAAATATCACTTTTGACAGGAAGAAAGACGAAATGCATGTTGGGAATTTTTCTAACAGTTTGAACTATTAGTGTTTATAATATATATTGTAAGGTTTTTGGCGCAGCAATGCCCGTCCCGTAAGGTACTGCTCCGGCATTCGCCTGGTGTTGATCGGAGAAACCACGGAAAACTACCGATCAGAGCAGTCGGCTGCTAGAATTCTCCTCCAGACAGCGACTGAAGCGCCCTAAACGTGCAGGACACTTCACCATAGTAGCTGACGCGCACGGAATTACTAGCAATCAATCAACCCCAGTATGTGATGTAGACTAGTATCCAATTATTTCTGTAGTGTATCATGCACCTTCTCTACGTCGCGTCGATTTTAAGCCCTGATCGATGTTTTGCGTTCAAATATTTTCAAATGCTTGCATGTAACGCTTTTAAACACACTCGTAAAATTGTATTTCACATATTGACTGACTTTTTGTTATATTTTTTAAGTATTAAGTACATAAGTATGTACATATTTAAACATATTACTGAAATGCGAATCTCTTGACACATTTTCGATCTTTCTCACACATGTGGTATAGTGAAATTTATTGGGAGTATAAAAACTAGAATTTCTTCCAGTCCAATTAGAAGCATTGATCCTCAATTTTTTGCTGTTTAGTTTAGCACCTTGATGGCTAGAGCTGCCCCTTTAATGTATGCCGTGAATAGATTAACCAAATATGAGGAACGAGTCTCCTACAAAAAGTAGTTGTGAAAACATGAAATTCGGGAATAATGATTCTTAGGAATAGTGAATTTTTTCGTGGCACAAATTCTTTTTAGTTTTCTGCTTTTTCCTGGTTGTCTTGCATGCTTTTTCTGGTTTTGTACGTAGAGTCAATCCATGAATGTCTCCCAATACGCTCGAACCAAAACGAATACAACAGAGATATATCGCCAATCACATTTTTACTTGTATTTCTTTATTTCTTAAATTATTATTTGAGAAATGTGTTAAGCTCAAATGTACATTTCTTTGACACTATGACGACATTTAAGTCTGATCATAACTGCCTAGTCCTACCTTGTGTATACTAAAACCTGTAAAGTTATATTATGATTTATTGGATTTATTATGTATAAAAAACTAGTGGTGCTACAAAAGCGATATTTTTTAGCATTATTTCTAACAGCTCCACTACATTATACTCCTACATAAACTTGAAAAAGTGTTTTCAATCAGCAAAATGTTATTTGCACTCTGAGTCCCGAATTCAGATCCTCGGAGTAAACTTACCGACACCACAACCACTATACCACAGAAGCGCAGTATGGCAAGTACCTTCTTAAGAGCGAGAAGTAATAATATACGAAACCCTCACAGCTATCACGGTAAAAGAAAACGTAACTATATATATATATAAATTTCATGTTGATAGATTAAGTAGTTGTTAGTTAAATCCATTCATACAGATGAATACACTGACAACAATTGATTTGACCTGTCATACGTTTTAGAAATCGAATTAGAGGGTCTAAGAAGTGATCAAAATTTGCAAATTTTGAAACCCACGTATAGACATCCGTTTATTTATCTGTATTGATTGTATTTAGTAGAAGTGCTTCAATTGATTTTTCAATAAAGATTCTCGAATTTTCAATAGTTTTCTGCAACAACATATTTATGCGGAAAGTAACAAATTAAAATCCCTGCTCGTGACTTGAACCCCCATTTTGCATCAAAGCGCAATCCGTACTCGCCATTTAATTACCAGAATTGCCATTCGGGTCGTAAGCTCTTCTCTTCTATAATACTCTTAAAGATATTATTGTTTGCATTCAAGCATTGTGAACCTAAAAATTGACAAAATGAGAAAAAATGTTCATTGGGCAGGAAAAGATGGCAGTTGGGAAGAGAATAAGAGGAAGGTATAACACAAAAGCTAGTCGAGACTAAAGACATTAGAAAACTAACTAGTGCGAAAAAGTTTGTGCTCCTCTATAACACCAGTGTATTTTTTACCACACGTTGTTGCAAACGAGAAGAAATTTAAAAGAAAAAATACTTTGTTCAAAGCAAAAGTCGCGATCTCCAATGATGTAGTATGGAAAAATTTTTTGTTTCCAATTTTCGGAAAAATCGATTGATAGAATGCATCATATCGATACCCGAAAATGAGACTAGCACAATATTTTACCATCCCTTATTACATATGATGAGAATTTTTTTTAATTGCATACATTTCCGACAGTAATTAAGCGAAATCAGCTCCTGTTTTTAAAAAAAAAATATACATGACCATTCTTAAAGGGTTGATTTTTTGGATGAGACTTTGCTTATAGCAAAAATCGCTATTTTGAATTTTGTAGTTTTCAAATGTTCACTTTTTGCAATTTTCGAAACACCTAAACGATTGCCTAAAATCGGACTAGCACCGTATATTTTACATTCTTCCCTTATTACATTTTAGGAGAAAATTTGAAGAATAAACTTGTGACGTCTTTTCAGAAAAAGTTGCCTTATTTCGCACAAAATTACGTGAAAATTACTAATATTTCGAAAAATTGAACGTTAACGTATTTAAAGATTCGTCATTAAAGAAAATATTTTATTAAGGAAAAATTCTCTTCAATATTATAGTTGTAAAAAGATGCCAAAACACTGCGCTTTTCCAATTTTTAAAAAATCTGTGATTTCAAGGAATATGAGACCACTACCATTCTCTTAGGTGCTATTTACGCTGTCCAAAGACAAGGTTTGAACAAAAACTGGTCGCAGTTTTTTGAGAAAATTTTGAAAATGTTTTTGAGTCTTCGTATGAAGTATCCTTAGAAACTGAAATATACATTTTAAACTCCCAAAGCCTCGAGTTCATTCAGATCGTTTGGAGAATATCAATTTTGAAGAAAATCGGCTGGATGCTTTAGGGGCGCTAGCGGCTGGACGCTAGCGTTGATCACAGACGTTTTGCCTTCAATCGATGTTTCGGTATCAAAGACCTACAAACAATGGATTATAGCTGCATGATGTGTTAGAGGATTTTTTCTAAATTTACCAACAGAAGATATCCACTTTTTTGTTACAAAGACACGGTAATCAGAACTTTTCTGCCAAAATTCGCCGTTTTCTGCCGCACAATTACATAACATTCTCTTCTTACGAAGAACTTTGTACGACGAGAAAGTAAAGGATAGATTATCGTCTTCCAAATGTCATATGGTGTTCTTTAAAGTTTTGTAATTTGCAAAACCATTTCATGTCTCGAAAAATATGTTGAATGCAACCTGACAGTGACTAAAGAAAATTTCTTTATTTAAAAACTACGAAAACTTCAAATGCGTATGTGTCGAAATACCATTTTTCGAGATTTGCCAGTGATCGATATAGTACACAAGATTTTGAACCGAAAGGCTTCTGCAGAATTGTTTATGTATTGAAAACCATAAAAATATTAACATGAGCATTTCTGCTGGTATATGTATCGGCATGCGAGAAACCTTTCTTGGCTTATACCATAAAAAAATTAACATGAGCATTTCTGCTGGTATATGTATCGGCATGCGAGAAACCTTTCTTGGCTTATACATTTGAAAAGGTCACTATTTTTATTTCACTTCATTAGCATTTCGAAATTGAGACGTACCTACACTTTGATTTCTAAATAGCACTAGATTTGTTAACATGAAGTTATTCAAGGTTACATTTTAAAAAAACAAATTGATTTTCAGAACTACGCATCACAAAAATTATTTTAAGACATTTCTTGCAAACCATAATACACTCCAACATTCGAAGTATATCTGCGTGACAGAAGATCCTCAATTGTCTTCACAATTTCACCACGAATCTGAATCAGCATGGATAACTTACGCACCTAACCTCAGAATAGCCAGCCTGGTGCACTGGACTACACCGACGCGATCGTCAGTGCAGTTTAGGGCGCCCCGAGTGCGCCCTGTTCCGTGTCGATGTGCGAATGGAACATGCGCTTCTTTGCACTGCTGCGCCCTAACGGTCGAATGGAACACGAAAGCTGCCCTGAGTGCGCACCAGTGCGGCGAATGGAAAAGGCTGTAAAGAAATAAGACACAGCAGTGCGGCTTCCATATGACGACGTGCGATGCAATTTTACCCATTTGCAGTGAAATACTTAAATTGTTCGAGGCAATGTTCTTAAAGTAGAGATTTGAATCTTTAATCTAACTAAATTAAATTAATTTTGGATAAAAATTTACGGAACCATAACTATTTGAAAAGTGCATTTTCTGGCCCACTAAGTCAAGTAAATAATGTGTGATAATCATAAAATTGCGGGATACCGTGGGCACTCCCTCGGCCAAACATCCGGTCATAAACATAAGATTAAATAATATTTATTAGTTTTTTGTTTACTTAAGGCCGTATCAACATCTAGATCATTAGCGACCACTATTCGTGGTTAACGTTATGGTAACTGTGAAGATGAAACGATATGGTTGGTTGCTTGGTTAGTGATTACGGACGCGTCAACAGGTTAGGTAATTAGTCCCGTAAGTGTAGTGCCTGTTTTCCCCTCGGGAGATGGCGGTGATCTCCCGCTGGATGGCGAGATCCGGCGTCGACCTACCGTCGGCTAGCGGGGTATCCCCCTAAACAGGACTCTCCCACCAGCAGGGCACCGCGCCAGCCGGGACAAGCTCTAAGCTACGACCGGTCTCCCGGAAATGTGGAACGATATGGTGATAAGGGATGAAAGGACGAACAGAAACACAACCATGCCCGAGGCGGGACTCGAATCCGCGACCTTTAAGCCAATATTTATTAGTTATTTTCTAAGTAGCGAAAATAGACCAAAATGGGGGGTTTTGGAGTTTGTGACTCCCTGAAACCAGTTTAATAAACAGTCTTATTGATGCCGGTTTTTTCCTTGGGAAATCGAAAAAACTACCTTTTTCGCTATGCCATTAAATTTTTTTTCGATATCGCCTAGTATACCCCTATTTAAACATTCATTCAAATGCGTTGTTACGGTGTCAGATGGTATCATTATACAGTAGTTTTATCTAAACACATTATTTTACGTTGTTATGGTGTCATATGGTTCTTGTTATAAGTATCGTTTATACCCCTGTCTAAACATACATTACAATGCGTTGTTATGGTGTCATATGGTTCCTGTTATAAGTATCGTATATACCCCTGTCTAAACATACACTATAATGCGTTGTTATGGTGTCATATGGTTCTGGTTATAAATATATGCTGATAATGAGTTATGGTGTATTATGGTTCCTAAGGAGTACTTTTATGTTCTTAAAGTGAATGTATAGGCTGCCAGTAATAAGCATATTGGAAATTACGTTGTTACTGTGCACGTTCTTATTTATAATTGTGTCCAATCTTAGGAAGCGTATCGTACGTTCAGAACCATGAATAAAAAATCTTGTTAACACTGCTAAATTTCGGGGACAATATTTTGAAGGCCGACTCTATAGTACCATTAGTTGCCAAGTAGCATTGAAATATCGGAAATTATCATAAGTAATGGATTCATGATTTCTATTTTCAAGATTTTATGGCGGCTTAGCATAGATCCTAAGCACGCCAGCCACCGTAGGAATATTTAATGACACCATAACAACACGATATTGACTCGCTCTGTGCACCATAACAATATTTAATGACACCATAACAACCCGAGTGTATTGGTATATATGGTGCGTTACAGGAACAATATGACACCGTAACAACTATTTAAAAAACAGAAATACTCCAGTCTTTTATCTTCAATTTATTTGTAGACATATTTGTAGACATATTTTAAAATATAGATCCATGTATCTTAGTTACATCAATACCGACTATTGTTTTTGGAGTGGTCGATGTGTTTCTTGTGAGGTTCTACCAAGCAGTAGAGCAATATTCTGCGGTGAAAGGTGAACTTCGGTTTTTCTTGGTCTGATCCTCCACAGCAATATATTTATTTTAAAATTTCGGAATTGTCCACAAAGATGCCAGGATACATAAACCAAGATCTTGCTAATAGTTTAAAAATCGTTTTAGAATACATATTCTTCGAATATCTGGCTTGCATCTGGGAATATTTATTCGAAATTATGACCGGAGGAAGAGAATTACATATTTCGACAGCACTACGGCTATTTCCGTTGCTTTACAAGACCAGTTTTGCAATTGATAATTTAATTAATAGAACAAATGAGATTGTTTCTGCAAAATGACGCTTAATGGAGAAGTTCAAAGGATGGGGCGGTGACTCTCCATTTCCCCAACGAACAACGGGAATCACCTGCTAGTCTACTGTGATAGAAGTAAGATGAAGAAATGAGAAAAAGAATTGTTCATTCATGTATTCTGTATTATTTAGTTTATTACGAAGTTTTAAAATTGAATACGAATGTATTGGTTGCATATAAAAATAAATTGATTGAAAATTTAAAAACATCTTTGTTTGTGTACCTACAAAACTGACGTGCAATTCATGAAGCATGTATTATTATTGATACACTAATTATAATTAATAATAATTAATTATAATATCTATATATATAAAAGAAAGTCGTGTTAGTCACACTATTTATAACTCAAGAACGGCTGTACCGATTTGGCTGAAAATTGGTGAGCAGGAAGCTTAGAGCAAGGAGACGGACATAGGATACTGTTTATCCAGTTCGAGAGCGTTCCTGTGTGAGAACGCACGCTTTTGAACGTTTTCGCACGTTTTCGCGTGATTTCGTATGTTAGCGGTCATTGTTGCCTGTTGTAACCCATTGTTGTAACGCCGCACTGATAACAGAAGGCGATAATGATAGCCTCCTTTCGTTCGCCGTTATATCTATATATAGTCGTGTTAGTAACACTATTTATAACTCAAGAACGGCTGTACCGACTTGGTGAGCAGGAAGCTTAGAGCCAGGAGACGGACATAGAATACTGTTTATCCCGTTCGACAGCGTTCCTGTGTGAGAACGCACGTTTTTGCACGTACGCAGTGCAACAAGGATAGTACAGTTTCTCACAGTGAGTGCGACGCGAGAAAAAGATGGGACCGGCTGTTAAGGCGGAACAGAGTTCGCCGGGTCACCTAGTATTATTATAATTATAATTAAATTGAAGATCAAAGACGGGAAGATTTCTATTTTTTAAATACTTGTTATAGTCATTTTTATAATAGTTTTTAATAGTTTTTTTAAATAGTAACATACCATGTACATACACTCACGTTGCTATGGTGTGATTAAAGATTGCTATGGTGCACAGTCCGAGTCAATATCATGGTGTCGGCGGCGCACCGCCCCAGCCGGGACAAGCTCTAAGCTTCTGGCCGGTCTCCCGGAATGTGTGGTAGCGTATAGCATGTTAGTGTAAGTGTGTGTGTAAGGGGAGAGGATAGAACAAGGAAGAGGAAGGACAGATCACGCGCGGTCCGTTTGTTGGGGTGCTGATCCGGCATTCGCCTGGTATTGATCGGAGAAACCACGAAAAACTACCGATCAGCGAAGCCAGACGCTAGAATTCTCCTCCTAACAACGACTGAGTTCGACCTAGCTGAAAAGCTAGTGTCGAAAATCCTGCCTCCATCAGGACTCGAACCTAGGACCTCCCGGTCAAAAGCGCTTCAGTGCCATCAGTTGATGCACTGAGCTACCGATCCCGGTCTCTGTACTATGGATATTACTCTGTTTATACGTACGTGCACGAGAAAGTAACTAGATGTGTTACAGAATGGCACTGACTTTCTCGTAGTAAAGTTTTCTAATTTCATTGGTGTGGACTAGCTTGGTGTGATCTTGCTCCAATCTCTGGCCAGCTGCCATCTGTCGTCGCCCTAGTAAACTTCTTTGACATTTTCTCAACTCTTTGATTTCTGAATAGTAGAATCGAAATATTACTTCAAGAATATTAAAGAAGAATTAAACCTCGTTCAAAATAGGAATTTTCATTGAATAATTTGAAGCCGCTTTTAAGAAAATGGCAATTAAGCATTGCTGCAAATGCGAAATTTGAAGCCCTTTTTCACAGGAA
Source organism: Teleogryllus occipitalis (assembly GCA_011170035.1). Taxonomy (NCBI): domain Eukaryota; kingdom Metazoa; phylum Arthropoda; class Insecta; order Orthoptera; family Gryllidae; genus Teleogryllus; species Teleogryllus occipitalis. The sequence continues at coordinate 37,415 of BLKR01006768.1, read as the reverse complement.
TCTATTGAGTATTCGAAAAACTTAGACTGAAGTCATTTGAAGCACTTCCACTCAAGTGCAATAATGTATACAAATCGATGGATGTGTGCATATTAACGACGTGAGAGGTAATTAAAAAAATACCTATATTAATTGAGTACCATGTAAAATGCAATCACCCTTACGTTATATTGACGTGAAATAATGAATTGTGATCCACAAAACACTAGAGCACAAAACATTCATTTGCTTACAGCTGCACCTGCCAATAATAATGTCTGCGGTAGAAACTTCCACCGTGACTAAATGAATTTTAAATACTCTTAGTTTATTTAGTATTTTACATATCAAAACTATTTTTATTAAAATATGTTCATGTTCGGGGCCATATAGTATTTTTCTATTCAGTCATCTGAGAAATGGGTGATGAAATATTTCACAACTGAAAGCTGCTGTCTTCGAGACGTGTTTGTGTCTCTAAATGCCTCTAAAACGTATTTTTTAAATTTATTAATTTTTTTCTAATAAAATAACTATATTAGACAGGTTACTGTATCAAAATATTGGTATTGTATATTCAATATTACAATATTACACGATGAACTGTAGACATGGAGATTCATACTCGTTGTCGAGTGTTATTTTTTGCAAAACACTCCTGTTATAATTGTTTTGAAATATGTTTTTACTGGGAAATTGTATGCATTTATTTATTTAATTAAATATATGTAGTACAATGTATATAAAACTGTTGGCTGGTTTAATATTTATTTTCAACTATTTACTATAATATATCTCGCGATCACCGCCATTTTGTAATGTTCCCAATCAATAGTCCTGCCTCTCTGAAATAAAGCTAAAGCGGATTGGTCATCTCGATCACGCAGGGCGGGGCAGGGGTCGGCAAACTGTGGTCAAGTTCGGCTGAAGACATCGCCCATTTTTAGTTCCATCGACGGTGTATGTATTGTATGTGAATTGTTTGTAATAAGCTGGTGATAATGTCACCTGATGAATATGATTTCTACGTCAATTACAGTAGGTATAGACGTTGGCGTTTTCTGAAAATATATTCCCGCCCTTAAACAAGAAATGTTTTACAACCACCGATTCGTGAATCAACAGACAAAGCAATGGTAAAATTCTTAGATTAATAATGAGAGGCTTACAAGAATTACGTGGGTGGTATTTGTGTATTATTCGTACAATTCTTTTTTGTAATCTAAATGTCTGGGTGCTATAAAATGTATTTCGCCAGAATATAAGGACATCTCAGACGGGAATGAACATTCGCGAAATATACTCAACGAACTGTATGAAGACAAACTGAATTTCTTTTTTACATTTTAATACCAATTTGCAATGCTGAATTGAGAATTAAAAACTAATCAAATAATTTAATCTTTTTTTAATAGATACTTGTTTGACAAATAAAAAAGCACAAATGAATGAAAAATAATGAGTTTGGAAGCCGAGCCCTCTATTACCACCTAACAACATTAGAATTTTAATGGAAAGGATTTAAACCGACGATATAACACGAAATTATTGTCTTGTTCGACAAGCTTTTAGATGAATTATAAAATTTATTTGCATTCACATAACTTTGAGATGGATTAGTGGCCAAGTATTGTACATGATGTCCAATAGAAATGCACATTAATTAATAAATGCATTCCTATTATTACCACACATGATAGAAATACATACGTGCTACCTCAAAGTTACAATTCCATTCCTCCATTCTCTGAGAAACTTGGTTGACAACTCTTGCTTGATTCCAAACAGGCGGTGTTAATGTAGGTATCATTTAATTCATCTTTCGAACTTCATTCGAATCCCTCGTTCACTCCCAATGAAATAAGACACTCACTTCAAAGAGGATATTTAGACTACGGAGTCTGACGCCTATTAAAAGATAACCACCAATATCCACTATATTCGAATTCACAATCATGAGTTTCAATAAGGTAATACGGATATTCCATTAACTCTTGTCAGTTCAACGTTTTTCTTCACCAGTAACGACGGATTCCTATGCAATAACAAATTGAAAACTTTCACAACGATGCGCTTTTCACCTTTTCGCCACATCGAAAAAAAATTTCCTCCCTGGTTTTTACTGAAGGACCAGCCTCTCTCTCAGACATTCCAAACCGAAGTGAATAGCACGTTCTTGCAGGCGCCGCGGTCCAACGAGCCGCATCCCAAACAATTAGACACGTGTCGATCAGCACATCCTGGGTGAAATATCAGAGGCCCTTATCACCCAGCAACACGCATGCAGTTCACAATGGTCTCCTTCTTCGTTGCAATAGTTTTGATGCAACGTTAATTTAGCAAACGATGGCTAAAATTAGTTCTTTCGTAGAGAACTAACACTTCTTTATATCTCTTTATTTCTGTATATCATTTTCTTCTTCATCATTCTTCTCTGTATTATTCATCATCTTCTTCTCTGTATTTTTTTATATCAGGATTTTTCTTAGGATGAACCTGAATAATGTGTTGTGGCCTGGCTGCAGCAGGCTTTGGCGCGCGCGCATATTCCTAACTGAAGAAAAATGTTTTATAGTAATCTAATTATAGCAATTTAACACTATTTAGCTAATATTTTCTGAGAATTTGGGTTAAAATATTTACAGTTTTTAAGAAGTATAAAAGGTGTGTACACGGATGAAAATAATAGTTTTTTAAAGGGCTATTTCAACATTTACAATGTTCCTTCAATTCCTCAACTGTTATGTACATCGACAGATACTAAAAAGCGATTGCAACGTTTTTATGGACTGACCTGACTATGAGAACGGTAATGATGAGGCACTGAAGTCCTACGTGCGGAATGAGGAAATGTGAATGCAAGATCGTGGATAACTTTTATAACTGTTCACTGAACGTGAATAATACTTACAGCTGTTCTCCCGGCTCTACCATTCAGTCCACGCCCCTCGAAGCTAGACAAGATGGGCTGAGAAGGAGTTCCACTTCCCTACATTATTCGTGCCATCTGTCCCACTTGTGGCATAAGTGAATAAACAACAACAATCATACAACAAAGAGCATAAATGTAACTGTCGGCGTCGTTTGGCGAAATGCATAAATGCGGCCCATGAAAGCATGGAAGTTAAGCCACTCAAGATACCACTGATTCTTGCATAGGTGACCGTTTGAGAAGCTTGATTTGGTTACCAGACGGCGAGCACCTGGCCCAAGGAATAAAAGGCAATGACTGACTGACACGAGACAAAAGACAAAATGAATGGAGGATTACTCCTATTACTCCTAATACGGTCAATGCCTAAATGATCGTTAAAAGACGTAGTTTCGGAAAGGACGCAACAAATTTAGAAATATAAATCATGCAAACGAACGCTGTTTTACTAATTGCAATATTTCTTCTTCTTCTTCTTCGGTATTTTCTTCTTCTTTTCATAAACGCCGTATGAGATGGGTGAAATCAGGAGGGGCGTGCTGACGAATGAGCAACAGATGTGCCTCCGCCGCCTGCATGGACTTCATAAACCCCCTCGCGAATACTTTGGAGCTCAACTGTTCGCAGATTCCTGTCGCTCCCCCGGCCCTGAGGGGGCGCAACGGTCAGCGCGGGCCGCCGCCGCCCCCGGCGCTGGACAGGGGCCGAGCTTAATTAAAATTCTTCATCCTGGCAGATCGCGACGCCCGCGAGCAGCCCCCGCCCCCGCCGCCGCCGCCGCCTCTACTCGTCTGCTCCCCGCGAGCCAAACAGTCAATCAACACTTATACCGCTAATCTTCGAAAAGTATCCTAATTTTCATAAAAATGTGTACACGTGTGTTATCAACGTTGGCGAAAAAATATATAGTTCTATTTTAAAATAAAAATATGGCGTATTCATTTTGAGCTACATTCCCAAAGTTAAATATAAAAAAGTAATAATGTATTTAAAAATAAAAAATGATTTTATTATACAATAACATATTCAGTAAAATTTCTGTGGAATTATGTCTTAAATCAAGTTAAATTCTTTTTCAATCAGTCACGTGAAAGTCTACAAACCCTGTTACATGTACACAAATCTCTGTGTTTTATACATAAGCACGTATCGGTGCACGAAATGTGTCAGGGGGCGTGAGGGGGCGTGAGAGGGGGCGTGAGGGGGCGTGAGGGTGCGTGAGGGGGCGTGAGGGGGCGTGAAGGGGCGTGAGGGGGCGTGAGGGGGCGTGAGGAGGCGTGAGGGGGCGTGAGGGGGCGTGAGGGGGCGTGAGGGGGGGTGAGGGGGCTGGAGGGGGCGGGAGGGGGCGGGAGGGACGGAACGGGGCGTGGAGGGCGGGAGGGATGGGATGGAATCGGGTGGGTTCCTTCAGGAATGGGGTGAGATGGGACGGGACGTGGCGGGACGGGGAGGGCCAGGGTGGGACGGGACGGAACGGGACGGAACGGGACGGTGCGGGCGTGACGGGACGGGTAGGCGTGGCGAAACGGGAAGAGCGGGACGGGTAGGCTCGCCATCCGAGTGGACACGCCCTGGGGCGTCTTGTGACGCGTTTCATGACTTCTGGGTGGTCGGTGCTGCGGGGGGGGGGCGGAGGTGGACTGATGGGCTCTCCGGCGGGGGAGGCGGAGCTCTCTTTGTCCGTGGCCTTCGCAAGCGCGAGACTTTTTCCCTGGCGCGGAAATTTCGCCGCGTTATTACACAAGTTTGCTGTGCGGGGCTGAGCCCTCGGCGTCGAGCGCATTGTCCGAAGGTACAGAGGGGTGGGATTCGTTCGGTAACATCACGAACCGTCGGGTCTTTTTATTTGAATTCCGATCGTGCATTATCTCCTTCTGCATTCCTCCTGATTCTTCACCGATAAATACCGGCAGAAGCAGAACTGTTTGCTAATCTACCGTAAACTACATTCACTCGCTTTCACAACGATTTACCAAATTTTCGCTTTAAAGGACTGTTATTACATGTAATCAGAATGTGAATGAAGTATCCTCGTCATAATTTCATTATTATTATAATTGAAATTAATTATAATTATCGGTTATTACTCCAGAATACAAGATAGTAATGTTTGAAGGTACTAATGAAATAGTCAATTTCTACTAATTTTTGTGTGGAACGAGTTTTAATCTGTATTACTTACTTCGTACGTGCATGTAAATTGAGAGAAAACTAAGCAACCTCTGGCCACGAGAGAGGTGTCGATGGATTCATAGATTATTTACCCGGAAAATAGAACAATTAAGCATTTTGAAATGAAATGAAAAAAACCAAATTTCGATTGTGTTAATTGACTATTTCGAATTCTCCATACTGCGCGTCAATGCTTTCAACACAGACTGCGTCATGCGACAGGAAGAAAGAATCAAAACAAATGTTGGTCCTTAAATGCCTTTCTCTTCAATTTTAACGTGTTTCTCATTTTTTTAAAAACCTTCTCATGTTGGAATGTCTCTCCTGCCACACGTTCACTTGACGGGACTGTGACGAGCTTGTAGACACTGTGTTCATCACATTCCCAGATATCTTTTTAAAACTTTCCTTTCGTAATAAGATGTTTCAGTCGTCCAGTCTGGCGGGACACCGACTGCGAAATGAACGTCTCATGGTGTCTATAGATTTATGATTTAACTTGGGGGCGGAGCTAAGTTTTGAATTTATCTTCACATCGAGAGAAAAAACTAAAATTATAAGTTTTTCTTCCTTGGTGATGGGAACGTTCCTTACTTTCTCCGGTGATTTTTCAAAATCATTTAAATCTTCCGAAGATTTTTGTTTTTCGGGTGTATTCTGGATGTTATCTCATCGGTCTCACTATCCTCAACAAATGGCGCCTCAGATTAGAATTCCATAATCTCTATTGTAATATTGAAATCAAAATAATCATTATTATTTCAATTGGGCGATTGGCGCACATTCTCTTTTTAGTAGTTCCTTAACTTGATTTCTCGTATTCGTTGGTGTTGAGCCCATTCTCGTTCATCAAATTTACTTCAAGATCTATAATATTCTTTATCGTTATTACTAGGGAGAGAATTCTGAGGTGCAAATTATGGTCGTAAAATGGGGGGGGGAGTTTCTGAAAATACATACGTAAAGGTGCAAGAAAGGTGTTTAAAGTAGTTACATGAACTCAGTTTCCAGAGTATACGTATCATTTTACACCACATTTTTCTTCTTTAGAGCGTCTATATGAGGCGATTCATAGTACTTTATCCCAAAATGTAGTAGATGGAAAACTGTTAAACAGTTACCAGTACTGACTGAACTTATTTCTCTCTCGGATCGCGTAGTAGAACGTACTTCGCAGGCGCGTCAAACTGCGCCCGCACAAGCACTCAGCCCCGCGTGGGTACCTCGGTACACAGGCCACTGCCCCTAAGACCCCTCTCCTTTCCCCTCCAAATCCACAAGCACTGCCAAAGCTTTTTGTATTGACGGCGACACGATGGAAAGGATTTCATTTTTCTCAGGTCACACATGTGGGTTTCCGCACACCCATTTAAATGTCCTAATTTGCCTGTCCGGGCAGCACTTTAAATCCAGCGGAAAAGGGTTAAACTCTTCAAGGAGCGAAAAAATACATTTTTCTGTGTAAGTGTTGAAAAACTCAGAAAAGAGTGAAGAAAAAGGTGCTAAAGCATAAAAATAGAGGGAAAAGGTGGCGAAATGTTGTAATCTCAAGAAAAGGTGCAAAACGTTGCAGCAAATTGTGTTATTTCACTTCAATTTCTTCCTCCAAAATACATATATTAAACTATCTGTAAGAAAACAGCTATATTTTCGAAAAGGTGAAGCACTTTAAAATCCGTTCCCTAATTGTTACTAATATCCTAAGAATTATAAAATAATTAATATGGAAACAAATAATATCATTACACGATTTCCGATTGTTTAATTAATTCTTAAAGTGTGGAAAATACAAGGAGTCGAGAATGTCGGAAGGAATGTCGGAAAGGCTGCGTCAACGGTCTGAGTCCACCCTGCGCCTAGACCCTTCTGCCGGCATCGCTAGGCGAATTGCTTAACTATGCTCCGTGAAGTCACAAAAGTCAAGTCATTCGAGACATCACGGATTTCCTGTTGGGTGACAGTCTGGGAACGCTGGCTACCAACGAGAGCGAGCCCCTGGCCAAAGCATAAAAGACCTCGACTGCGACGCTACAAACGGAGGATTGCTCCGATGTATTTACCCTCAAAGCCGCTCAATGCACTACTGAGACTTCTTGCACAAAACACGCAAGGAATGAAATCAAAAACAGGAAGCCGTGCGGGCCGTTGCCCTAATTCGCCAGTCGTTGCTCCACTCTTATTGGCCAATGGTGTACTCACATTATTCTTCCGTAACCCTCTTCTTCTAATTGTCAAAAACTCTTAAAATTTTGACAGTATGGATTTTTGATAATACATTATCAGGTAGTGAAACCTCATAAAAACCCGAGTGTCCGGGATGGCGAATGTTGCGTGTAAGTTGAAATTGATGTTGAAATAACCCTACATAATCTTTGACTTTTTTCTTCAACAATTGTGCACCTTAAAAAATGGATGCCAGCAACAGTTTATGGATGAATTCAATGATTTTATTAACATTTTAGTAATTAATACGTATTTTGGCACCATCATAATCAGTTGTCCATTTTTAGGCATTTGGCTGCAAAAACATCACCAATTCCTGTACCCTGTAAGCTCAGCCCATGCTACCCTACATGTTTGCGGTCCTGTTCAAAGGTTTCAACATGTTCCCAAATTCCCAAATGTCTCCCAGAGATACCACATGTTTTTCTAAATATTTCCCCAACAAGTTCTCCCGAAAATGAACCCCAAATATCCCTCCATTTAATCCTCCATATGTTCCCCCAATTGTTCCACAAAATATTCATGTCCCCGAAAACTGAGTGAAGGCTGTATAATGGCTCCAATTCTTTAGGCCTAATGTCACTGTAAACTATTTGTATATATGTAATAAATGGCCTACCCAATAAAAAACAATGCAATTTTACAGCACCCCAATACATTATCTTTGAATTTAATTTGGTTACTATGTGTATATTCTGCAATATTTAATATCTTTTGAATTTCCATGAAGACTTCTAAAATTAGAGCAACTTTTACATGTGGCCTAGAAAGCTGGCGAAAGTTCGGAGAGGAATGTACACCATTCCATAAAGACGATTTTGTCACAAGAGTGGCGCCGCGAAGTAGAGCGGAAATAGAAAGACAAGTCAGAGAGAAGGTTATCCCGCCTCGCATTATATGTGGCCGCTCCCCTTGCAGTAAATGTCCCTTGTCATTGCCATTAATATTACCTGCATTACGTTTTTAGTGTTACAGACATTTATTATTTACGGATAATAATGGGACCATTAGACATTTCCGCGTCCGTAAGTTTTATATCAGGAAATTTTTCATCCACCGCAATATTCTTCAAACGGCGGGAGCAGTATTGTACGAGTGGTCGGATATCCGAACGCCCGAAAGTGGGTGGGAGCAGTCGTGGGTGAAATCTCGACGCGGAGAGCGCAGGCGCCGGGGGCGTGGTCACGGAAGTAGGCTGCAAGATGTGCGAGTGTCGGGGGGCATTAGGAATGTGGACGAAGAAGGCGTGTGTGGCGCGGAACGCGGGGAGTAAGGGGGGTTGGCGCGGGGGACGAGGGCGTAGGGGCGGGGTGGGGAGGAGGGGGGCAAGCGCCACTGGGTAGGGGATGCTTGCCACAGAGGTCAATAGGAAACCTGAGCATCAGGGTGCGTAGTGGGGAGAGGACGTGGGGGCAGGGACCGTGGGGCTCAAGTATCTTCCCCAGTGGGGTGTTGTACACAGTTACTATAGAGCAGTGTGTATGGGAATAGTAAAAAGTAGAGGAAGGAATAATTGCGTTCGGTCCATGGCCAGTTTGTTAAGTACTGCTTCGCTATTCGCCTAGTAGAAGAAACTACGGTAAACCACCGACCAGAGCAGCCAGCTGAAATAATTCTCCTCTATGCAGCGGCTGAACCCGAAGCTAAGAAGCTAGTCTCGAAATCCGTGACCGTCGGGACTCAATTCCCCGGTCAGAGTGGCTGCGCACAAAATAGTGCAAAGGCTCACCAGAAGGGGTGGGGACATATGGCTGGCGGACACGGAGTGCACTGGCGAAATATGGGTGGCTTGATTGCGGAGACGAGTACAGTGGGGGGAAGGGGTTTAATGAGAAAGTTTGTCTCCCCAATCGGCTGTGAAGAAGGTCCGGAGGATGGAAGAAAACTAGAAGTACGTGTGGGTATAGATCTTGGGCAGGACATTGTCTAGGAAACAAAAGAATGCGTTTCGCAAGCTCGCTAACGAGTGCATGGTTCCCGGCAAGGTTCTTGAGAAGATCATGCTGAGTGAATGTGTTTTTCTGGAAGTTTAGGTCAAATAATTTCCTCTTAAATTTTATTTGTATTAGTTGCTTATGTGTCTAATTTCGTTGCACAGCGCTGGTTTGTTGTACCAGAAGGGGAGGGTCAAGGTTATGATATTCGCGTTTTGGACGGCACGTGGTAATTTGTCAACATATTGATGAGGCCCCAAATTAATGCCATTCCGCCCCTATGATGATGAATGGGTCCCGTTTGGTGAGAGATTTTGTGTGAGTGTCCAACTCTGTACTCATCGGCAAAGGTTGGGAGTTTCCGATTGAGCATGGAGATTTGTCGCCAAAGCCACCTCCTCCACCGTATTCAACAGCACTGCCACAGCCATAGTCTCCACCTCTACCGCCTCCGCCTCGCCCGACTCTACCACCGCACCTGTATCCTCGCTTCCATTGGTGTCTAAGATGTCACGGCCGGATAGGCAATCACGCGTTTTGGCCTAAACCATTGTTCCGGTATCAAGGTCTCAGAAAAGGTGGATTCTGACAACTCAACGTGTTAGCGGAAATAATTTAGATTTAGAAATAAGATTTATTCAGTTCACGACCCCAGGATCACCAATACAAGTTTTTTTGACAAAAATTCCACTTTCCTCTGCAACATTACAACACTTTATCTTTACTGTGCAAGTACACAGTAAAGAAAATTTTACATAAAATAAAAATTACAAAAAGAAGAAAATCGTATCTATGAGTCACGCTAGAATACGTATGGCAGTCATTAAGTTTAGTTCCTAAATTTGGGAACGTTCTGAGGAAAGTGTTCTAAGATTTCTGCAGGCGAACTGTTCCATCCTGCGTTAGTGGAAGAGCGTTCTGCTCCAGCAAACCGTATGTCCGCAGTCCGCCACTTCACACTCCACCCACGATGCGGCGCTCCACCTCCACCTCCTTCTCCCCTCATCTGTCTCTTCTTCACTGGATTTAAGCCACTTCCATCGCCCCCCCCCGCCCCCCCCCCGCTTGGGCCTCAACCGACTCCGCCACCTGCTTCGCCGCTGCCTCTGGGGACTAAGCCGCCTCCACCTCTTCCACCCGAACCACCGCCATCTCCACCGCCGCCGACTCCACCACCGTCTCCTCCACCACCGCCGCTGCCAGTGGCATTGAAGTCGCCCCCGCCCCCGCCGGCGGCCGCTGCAGCATCGACGGCGCGGCGTCGTGACGCTGGCAGCTCGGAGGCGCTGCGAGAAGCCTGAAGCCTCTTACTGGTATAATTTGAAATTGCAACTTGAACAAACATTTCCACGGCGAGATAAGGCCGCCTCATTTCCCAGAGCTCCTTTCGCGGCTTTCTTTCGAGCGCTGGCAGGGCGGTGTACAGTGGCCTAGTATCAATAATTTGGCGGCAGAAAATCAAAATTTCAAGGACAATTAAATTCCAGTTTATGTATATTTTATATGTTCCTTGTACGTACTCATGCCAACAAAACAAAAGTATTCGTTTCATGATTATGTTCTGTTTCTAGACATATCTCAAGAGTTGAGTTTCTGATGAGTAATTTTCAGTTCAAGTAAAGGTCAGCAAAAATGGATAAAATTTCAGGTAAGTATTAGCATAGGTATAAATTCATGTTTATTTTATCACATTAGTTTCATAAAAGGTAATAAGCTTGTATAAAAAACTATATATTTTCTAAGTTATTTTTACTTACCAACTTAAAAAATGGGGTAACAACTGCCTAAAAGTAAAACAATGACGTCGATTTCTAACAATTTTCATGTGCGGATATGAAGGCTTATAGATGTCAGATATTTGAATATATGCAACAGGGTTCGTAGACTTCCATGTGATTGCCCCGGCAGTTTTCCACCTATATTTGATTGAATATGTGCTTTGTAAAAATACTATTAATTTATGCTCTTTTATATAGCGGAAATCGAATTTTTTTTAATGTCCAATCCTCAAACTAGATCCGCCATCCTGGTATTTTAAATTGTAATTTTTTCTGCAACCTGAAAAAGCAACTTTTCGTATTTGTGTGACAATCCTATTCATCGAGTCCTCTCCGGGTGAGTCCTGATTGAAGACACTGTCCACTGGCTGGCGGGCGAGGGCGGGCGAGGGCGGGGAGGCGACCAGGCCGCGCGGGAGGCGGAGGCGATGGAGCTGGAGGCGGCGGAGGCGCGCGGCGTAGTGGGCCGCGGGAGAGGGAAGGGCGAGGTGCGGAGTGGCGCCCTGGGGCAGAGCACGCCCTGCGACTACCGGCAAATGGAACAGTTCGTAGAAATCTTTGAACCCTCTCATCAAAGCTTTCCTTAATTACGAAACGAATGTAATGTGGGAAATGTTCGTGTTAGTTATTCAAATGTTAATGGTAATAACGAATATTGATTTGTTTCGGAAACTGTCAATTTTTTTACTGTAACTCCTTGCTTCCGAGTTCCACTCAATCCCCGCTTAATAAATCAGTGTATTTACAAACATGGGACAATCAACCTGAGTTTTTTCTTCGTTCCAAATAAAAATGAACAATGCATCCTCCATGCAGATGGTATTAAAATCGTATAAAACTAGTGATTCCTCAACGCTTCACCGTTACAGAAGCAAGTATGTGTATCTCTCCTTCTACTCTGTCTCTCTGTCTTTCTCTGTCTCTCTGTCTCTCTCTCTGTCTCTTTCTCTGTCTCTCTCTCTGTTTCTCTGTCCCTCTCTCTGTCTCTCTCTGTTTCTCTCTCTTTCTGTCTCTCTCTCTGTCTGTCTCTCTCTGTCTCTCTCTGTCTCTCTCTTTCTGTCGCTCTCTTTCTGTCTCTCTCTTTCTGTCTCTCTCTCTGTCTCTCTCTGTCTCTTTCTCTGTCTCTCTCTCTGTTTCTCTGTCCCTCTCTCTCTCTGTCTGTCTCTGTTTCTCTCTTTCTGTCTCTCTCTGTTTCTCTCTTTCTGTCTCTCTCTGTCTGTCTCTCTCTGTCTGTCTCTCTCTGTCTCTCTGTCTCTCTCTGTCTCTCTCTGTCTCTCTCTGTCTCTCTCTGTCTCTCTCTGTCTCTCTCTGTCTCTCTCTGTCTCTCTCTTTCTGTCTCTCTCTTTCTGTCTCTCTCTTTCTGTCTTTCTCTCTCTGTCTTTCTCTCTCTGTCTTTCTCTCTCTGTCTTTCTCTCTCTGTCTTTCTCTCTCTTTCTCTCTCTGTCTTTCTCTCTCTGTCTTTCTCTCTCTGTCTTTCTCTCTCTGTCTTTCTCTCTCTGTCTTTCTCTCTCTGTCTTCCTCTTTCTGTCTCTCTGTTTCTGTCTCTCTCTTTCTGTCTCTCTCTGTCTCATTCTCGTAACTAGTGGCCTGCGGCAGCAAAAATGGTGCTAAACACCACCAAACAAAATATTTTTTTCAAATGTAGCACCTATACTGCTAAAGAACAACTAATTAATTACTCTCATAAAACACCGGAAATAAAATACAATATTTTAACAGAAACACTCTTCACAAATTTTGCAACACCGTAGTACAGAATGTGTTCAGTACTTGACGTAGGAGGAATACAAACATTAGTAGTGCTGAAACGGCACATAATTTCTCGCATTATTTCTTAATTTGCAAAATTTGGAAACTTCAAAGAGGTAAACGAAAATGTGACCCCCGCCATTCTTTTAAGCGTCCCTTCCTTTGAAGAAATAAATTGGAGCGGTTGTTGAAGAAAATATTTTTTTAAATTTCATTGATATCAAGCCTTAAGTACGCAAAAACTACTAGTATATTTTTTTAAACTGTACATGCCCTTTCTTCCTTCCCTGAATTTTGGAAACAGACTCCAAGGCAAAAATCTCTATTTTCAATTTTGTAGTTTTGAAATGGTTTTTGCAAATTGTTTGATTTTTTTTTTTTGGCAAATTTCGAAGTTCCCCGAAAATTGGACTAGCACCGTATTTTTACTCTCCAATAATACATATGCTTTGCGAATAGGACCATTGTTGATTAGAACATTTTACCTGTAGAGATTCTAGCGATCCTTCTCGGAAGCACGCGAGTTATGTTCGAGATGTCTAAAGAGCGCAGGTGTAGAGCACAGTAAACTGCAATGAACGCCAACAAAAGTTTCGAAGGAAGTGCTAAAGTTTCGAAGGGAGATATGTACCGAGAAGAGATTGGCTCTTTTTATCTATTTTTCATACTTGTATACTTGAGTTTTTTATTTTTTTAGTGTTTTTATTTATATTTCTGTTTCATTTCTCCTTTTTAATATTTCTATTCACTGTTTCTTCTAATTTATTTTCACTTTCTTGTTTCTTATTAACTGCTAGTGAGCGAACGCTCGAAAGCAGTAATTATGTTGGTGTAATGTATTTTGTAATGTAATTCCTAATTTTGTATTATTGTTGTTGTTATTATTATTATTATTATTATTATTATTATTCCGCTACTTCAGAACTGAACGGTCGGTTGATTATTAAATCTACTCTAGGTTGCATGCGTTCGTGCTAACCACACGAACTCCTTATCCCATGGCCGAGAGGCTGGGTAACCGCTGATTGACCAAGGCCCTTAGCGGGCTGTCGCGCCAAGGAACTGAACTCTTAGGTTGCAACCAGCTTTCTAAGGAGCAGATCTAGGAACTGTAGGTGCCTCTGCTATACTTTGCTCAAAATGTGCACAGTTCCAAATAAAGAAATGTCTTGCACTTCCCAGTCTTTTGAATGACCTGGGAGTTTAGCCAAGTTCTTACATAAATCTTGCGGTCAACCTTTTGGGCAGAATCGCTTCATTCTTAACAAACACTTTAAGATTATACGAGAAAAACAAACGTGATCCTGGTCTTGTATCATCATGGAGCTTATAACCAAAGTCATTGTGTGACAACTGTGTCTATAGTGGAATCAAACTAATGCAAGACAGCGGAGGGGATAGCATATCTCCTTGAAAACTCATCTGTTAATCTGAATACTTCTTGTTTCTATTACTTGCTTTTCGCTCTGAATGAGTAATCCGGTACTCCACGACTTCTTACTAGCCGCGCAAAAGTCAAAGGCTAGTATGAAATCGAATATTATTATTATTATTATTATTATTATTATTATTATTATTATTATTATTATTATTATTATTATTGAGACGATCTTAAGCTCGACACTCCATTGACAATCGGCGATGAATCGAATCTTCAAAGTAAGGTTACATTTAATTTTATTCAAGTATTTAAATCTATTTTAAATTACGTTATTTGAGTTAAAAGTTAGTGTAATATAACATCATGTTGTAATTAATGTATAACAAATTCCAATATCATGGACAAATAAAGTGTACGAAGAGAAAATTTAAAGAAAAATGTGGTGCTGTTAGTTGAAAAAGTTGCCTAAAAAATTAAATATTGCTTATTTTTTGCGTACAGTTACGCGAAAGGTATTTATATCTTTGAAAAATTCTACAGGACATTATTTCAAGATCTGTCTTTAAGGAACAGATTTCATTAAAGAAAAAATATCTATGAAATCTTTAATATTATGGTTGTGGGAAGATAATATGGGATTTCAACTAGCATGTGACCTGCACCATTCTCTAATGTGACCTATCAGAAGACAAAATAAAATAAAATAATTTTGTGCCATTTTTGAGAAAATTTTGAAAATGATTGAGACTCCACCAAGTACCCCCACATTCAAAATTTGCGGTTAAAACTCCCAAAGCTCAGAGCAAAACTCCCAATGTTGTGCTTCAGCAACTCTATATTGGAGTTGGTTTGTAGGCGAACATTGAGGTGTTGGTAACAATTACTTATATTTCTAATGTGAGGTTGGTAGCAGGGAGATGGAAGTTTTGTATTAATGCAAGACTGTTAAACGGTTGTATATGCTAAAAGAAAGCAGGAGTTTGTATACACTGAAAATTGAAATAAATATTCATCAAAAAGTTAAACAAACATGAAGTTTGACCAGTTTGTGTATTAGTAAGGTGTGTACCGTTTATATTACCGTGGCTTTATATATATACAGTATATAATTTATTTACTTACTTTTCTTCACGTATGTTGTTTCATGGCATATATTGTGTGATTTTTAATGTTGTTGTTCAGAGAAGCTGTCTTTATTCCTTGTGATTGTGTTTCTTGTAGCCCTGATGAAGGAATTATATACTCCGAAACGTTGGCAAACTAATGTGTTTCATTAATTGACCGATCCCGTGATCCATATCCCACAACTTATTAACGGTCGTGAATTCTACAATGAACTGTTTCATTGTTTCTGTTTTTTTCCTGCGTTCCCGGGTATTCAACGAAATCTCTCACAGGACCCAAGGCTGCAGAGTTCTTACTAGTTAATAAACTAGTAATATAGATACAAGCGGTCAGCCCTTCCCTAAGGTATCGGACTCATCCCACTGGGTTCCAAATTTCAAATTTGCGAGTTCAGCTCCTATTGAGGACACTATATTTGCGAAGGGTGGAATATCCAGTGAGCCCTTTTCTGTACTTTCCCACAGTATCGTGTATATTCAGTGTACCTACCTGGGCCTACGGAATACCTCGAGAGAAAAAAATGAACTGAGATGGCCCTAAGAACCTTACGAGGGAGAGTCCTGTTCCTGCAACGTAAAGAGGAAATTTGGGAAGAACGCTAACCCCGGAGCCCGCAACGAGAGCAAAGTTAACAATACGGAGACAGGTATACGACAAACGTACAGCAAGGTAATGACAGCGAATTAATCAAAAATTACAAAGCATAATTATTCATTTACTGCTTAATAAAATTCTTTTTTAGACCATACACTGACTCTCGCCCGTGAGCCCGTAAGTGGTCGAATTCCTTTTCACGGCCTTCGCGAAAACATGAGCGAATTCTTCCGACTTCTACCTGAATGTGTCTAACCTTAATGATACCACCGTTCAATGGCCCTTTCAAACGTTTATTGGCCTTTAAAACTGGCAGACTTGTGACTGGCCTGCAGTTCTCAGCCAAACAACTGTCTCCGGGGTTTGGTAGGAGAAACGTGTTGCTACGTGAGCCAGTCCGAGAGTTCCTTTGGGTTTTCTAAGATTGTATTAACATCCTTTGCTAGATGAGAATGTAATGCTGTTAGTTTCTTAATCCAATAACCCTATATCTTATCTAACCCGTGTTGTTTTTTTAATAGTTTTTATTATCCTTGTTCGACAATATTATGTCTTTCAAGGGTTTTTATGTTACATATGCACAATCATTTTTTAACTACATGTATCAATCCTGGGGTTTTCTAGTCTTTGTTGTAGGATCTGCTTTCTTCCCAGATTACTGCCCAATATATTTAGAGTTTATTGCTATTGCTATTACTATTTCAGTTATTACATTAGAGCATTCAGAAGTTTTCAAGCTGTTTCCACAAATAAAAGAGGAAAACAAAAACAATAACTCCTTGATCCAATATTTCAGACTAAATGCTATTTTACCTCGCATATCTATTTTTTGTATACGTGCATTATGTTTTAGTTTTGGTCAAATTGAAAATATTTCGATCCTTAACAATTGAAAACAGTGGTAAAATTTCATTCATCAAACATTGGTAAATGTCAGCAGTAAAGTTTCGTAAACTACTTTTATTGTATCTCCTCGGATGTCTGGAAGACACCGCGTCCTAGGCACAGATGCTAACGTTTCGTCCTTCGTGCGAAATGCGTGGAGAAGGACTCTCAAGAAAACTCAATATGGCGAATGGAGGAGAAGTACAATCTGCACACATGTTCTTAACTTCACAATTCTTATTCCACCATTTTACCATATATAGTTAGTTCAATGATAAATAAAACTACTAACAAAGCGAGTTAAACAGTATTTCAAAACTAGATACCGTTTCTCCCCAATAAAAGAAAACGTTTTCGGCAGTAAACGAGCTACAGATTTTATTCAATAATAAAAAAGAAAATAGGAATCCTCACCTTCCGCTGTGACGATTATATTATTATGACGGTTATATTATTAATAAAATAAATATTTTTTTCTTTTTCATGGTCGGTATAGTAATTGTAAAAACAGTTAAGCAGCAGAAAATATTTTATTTGGCACTTAATGTTGTGTATTGATTTTAATCGGAGGGAAGCGGAGGGAGGGGTGGAAGCATTGACAGTGGCATGGTGGAATCGGGGAATGCGAGGCAGGGGGAAACCGGTGTCAGGTACGGGACGGGACGGGACGGGACGGGACGGGACGGGACGGGACGGGACGGGACGGGACGGGACGGGACGGGACGGGACGGGACGGGACGGGACGGGACGGACGGACGGGACGGGACGGGATTTTGGACGACTGGACGGACGGACGGACGGACGGACGGACGGGACGGACGGACGGACGGACGGGACGGGACGGACGGACGGACGGACGGGACGGACGTGGACGGGACTTTATCGGACGGACGGGACGGACGGACGACCGGACGGGACGGGACGGACGGACGGGACGGACGGACGGACGGACGGACGGACGGACGGACGGACGGACGGGACTTGACCACTGGACGGACGGACGGACGGACGGACGGACGGGACGGACTGGACGGGACGGACGGACGGACGGGACGGGACGGACGGACGGGACGGACGGACGGGACGGGACGGGACGGGACGGACGGACGGACGGACGGACGGGACGGACGGACGGGATGGGACGGACGGACGGACGGGACGGACGGACGGGACGGACGGACGGACGGACGGACGGGACGGACGGACGGGACGGGACGGACGGACGGACGGACGGACGGACGGGACGGACGGACGGACGGGACGGGACGGACGGACGGACGGACGGGACGGGACGGGACGGACGGACGGGACGACGGACGGGGATGGACGGACGGACGGACGGACGGACTCGACGGACGGACGGGAAGCGGGAGGCGAGGTGAGGCAAGGCGAGAGGTGGCGATGAGAGGCGAAGCATTGCTAAGCTAGGTAAGGCGAGGCAAAATGTGACGAGACGGAGTGAAGCTTGGCGTGGGAGCGGAGATGAGGCGAGGCTAGAGGCGAGACGAGACGAACGAGGTGAGGGGAGATGAGACTTATAGCCTTTTCCATTCGTTGCACTGAAACCCTCGAAAAACAGTAATTATGAATTATCATCGTTGTTATAATTTTTATTATGAGTTTTGGTAATTCTTACTTCTAAATTAATAAATTATTAACGTGTGATTTCTTTATTTAAAAACTACGAACACTTCAAATACCTATCAGTCGAAATTTCATTTTTCGAGATTTGTCAGTGATTGATATAGTACACAAGATTTTGAACCGAAAGGCTTCTGCAGAATTGTTTGATTACTGAAAACAATAAAAATATTAACATGAACATTTCTGTTGGTATATGTATGGGCGTGCGAGAAACATTTCTTGGCATATATATTTGAATGTTTTTGTAAGGGTCACTATTTTTATTTTCACTTTATTAGCGTTTGGAAATTGAATCGTACGTAAAACACTTTAGTTTCTAAATAGCACTGGATTTTTAACATGAAGTTATTCAAGATTAAATTTTCGGAAAACACAATCTGATTTTCCGAACGTGTAAATCACAAAAATTATTTTAAGACATTTCTTGCAAAACATAATATACTCAATCATTCGAAGTATCCCTGCGTGACAGAAGATCCGCAATTGCCTTCACAATTTCACCACGAATCCAAATCAGCATGGATAACTTCCGTACCTAACCTCACAATGGCCCGGTGCATTGGACTGCACTGACTCGATCGTCAGTGCAGTTTAGGGCGCCCCGACTGCGCCCTGGTTCCGTGTCGATGTGCGAATGGAACATGCGCTTCTTTGCACTGGTGCGCCCTAGCGGTCGAATGGAACGCGAAAGCTGCCCTGGGTGCGAATCAGTGCGGCGAATGGAAAACGTTATTAGGGAGACAAAGCAGGAAAAGTTAAGTCTTGCTAAGCAAGGTAAGGCCAGGCGGTAAGGCGAAGCAAGGCAAGGTATGTGGGCGTGGCGAGGCGAGGCGTGAGACGAGACGAGGTGAGGTAAGACTCGATAAGGCGAAGCGAGACGTGGCGAGGGGAGATGTGGCCTGGCAAGGGAGCGGGGAGAGTGTGGCGGGGCGCGGTGAGGCGAAGCGAGACGTGGCGTGGCGAGACGTGGCGTGGCGAGACGTGGCGTGGCGAGACGTGGCGAGGCGAGGTGTGGCGAAGCGGAGCGGGGCGTGGCGAGGGGAGATGTGGCGTGGCAAGGGAGCGGGGAGAGTGTGGCGGGGCGCGGTGAGGCGAGGCTAGACGTGGCGTGGCGAGACGTGGCGAGGCGAGGTGTGGCGAAGCGGAGCGGGGCGTGGCGAGGGAGCGGGGACAGCGAGGCGGGTCTGAGAAAGACGGGGCGAAGCGGCGGGGGCGGGGCCCGCCGGAGCAAATCCCTTGATTACAGAGAGGCGGCGCTCATTGTTTTCGCCTAAAGAAGACGCTGTCCCCCACCCCTCGCTGCCGCCGGCGCTCGCTCCCTATCTCGCGATTGCACCCCTCCCTCCGCCCCTTCCTCGCCCTCCGCGCCCGCCAATCCGGGACGGTTTCCACTCCACACTATCGCTGCCGCATTGACGCCCGCGACGCACAGTGCTTTACTATCAACGCATACGCGGCAAATGTCTAATAGCTTATTCTAGTGTATTCCAAAATGTTCATAGTACTCGTATATTCTGTAGCTGCCAAAAAATAAAAAAAATATATAGCTACATTTGTTAAATACCGCACTATCAGATATAGTGTGGGGAACGTATATGAAATATAAACTCAATACGCCATTAAAGAGTAAAAACATTTTATGTTTATAAGTGTACAAGAACATATGCAATGAAAAATGTATGGAATTGTTCCTTTCATCAAATTAAAGCTTTGGAGAAGCTTGTCTCATGGAAGTCTACAAACCCTGTTACATACATTTAAATGTCTGAAATTTCTGTACAGGCACGCATCGGTACATGAAATTTGTAAGAATGTATCGACATCATACATACCTGAGGACGGTATTTACCCTTTTTTGTTAATATTAGTAAATAAAAAGTTATAACTTAAAAAGCTAGAATTCTTATCTGTAAGCCATTCTTTTTATGAAGTTAATATAATAAAATAAACATGCATTTTGACCTATTATTACTATTACCAGCGTTTTATTTACTTTTCCTGAGTCATAACTTCAACGGAAACGTCCACATCAAAATTTCAACATACGATAAACGTTTATGAACATGGCTAAATCATGAAACGTATATTTTCAAATTGTTCTTAGGAGTACACACAAAGATATTTCTCAGATCGACTTCAATGTAATTGTGGCTGAAAGTTTGAATTCGTGCCTAGCAAAGTGGGTTGTCGCCCACCGTGCGGCGCAGCGCGGGCGGCGCTGCCTCGGTCGCGCCTGCTGGGCCGCCTGCCCTTTTGACGCGTCGCCCGCGACACCCCTTTGTTATTACTTTGGGAATGAAAAGTACTTTTATTGTTTCTGCGCTTCGGTAGCTCTGATCAAACACAACACGCGACACCAAACTGACGGAGATTAATTCACGACTCTCACTCGCCTTAGGGTAGGTGCTTCACTCAGTCCCATCGAAGAATTATAGAAAATGGAATTATATAAAATGGGAGCAGATATTTAGTAGTAGGGTGCTTTGCATTGCATGTACTCTTTACGGAAAGAAATGTTCCTTTTGACAGTCGGTTCATAGTATAAGTCAGGGCACGAAACAAACCTAAAGCTGACAAACTTTGTATAAGTTTCTCTAATAACACATTAGTTATATATTATTCTATTACCCGCTCTTTGTAGCCACCTTTTGTGTATAGTCGTTTTAACTCACCGTTTTACGCTAAATTTTTTTCACTGATAATGCGAAAATCTGTTCGGTCTGTGAGTATACTCGTGCTACAGCGAAGCGTCCTGTCGAAACGAAGGATGGATATAACTATCATTCGTTTCACAATATATTTATCGCAATTAGGGAAAACGTTTTAAGAAAGGGAAATTTTTTTTATTTATTCAAAAAATTTGTACGAACAATTGGAATTTCCTTAGTTGAGTCTATTTTATCCATTGCGCCGGGGATACCCTACGTATTGTAGATGTTTATATCGGTGTGAGTGTGCTCCGGTGTAATAGAAAAATAGCCTCCTTTCATGTGACTTGATTTAGCTGGCAGCCGACTAAACTGTGTGCGTGAAGCATTGCGAAGCATTCTGTGTTTAAAATCAGCTTCCGGATCAGAATTTTCGTTCAGTGGACATATCATCGTAAAGAGAAAAACTCTCATTCAAGTAGATCAAGAAAGTAAACCGGCGAATTTCGACTCGAGTTCTTAGTATTATTCTACATATTTTGCTTGAAAAATCATAGTATTATTCTACCTAGTTTGCTTGAAAATGTTTTCTGTTCCTCATCCTTTTATACAATATATTTTATTAAATATAATTTCATGAGTATGATCTCAGTTAACTTGCATGTTTACATGTTGCCCCGATCTCACGGAGCAAACGACCTGTCAGTTGACACATCGTGGCCTACTCGTGGAGAACTAATTATAATTTTGGATCCAGGAAATTCGATCGATTTAACTAGACAATGTGTATCGATTAACACTTTCTATCTGGATCCTTCTAGTGCTTACAATAGTTTAGAATCAAGATTATTCTGGAACAATTCTAGAAAGAAACTTGCTCTGGGGATTTCAAGGCCTCAACAGCGATGACATTCTGTGAAATAGTGTACTACCTCTCAAGAAGAACATAAATCATTACGATTTGATTCATGTGAATGAAGATAATTTAACCAAATTTGAAAATGAAACAAAGTTTTTCGAAAGTATTTCTCTCAATATTTTTTAATGCGAGTATCTATACTAGAGGATAAAATAGATGAAACAGGCAAACGAACAATGTTTAAAATTTCTTTTTGTCACGAACATACAAAAATATATCTTCTACATACACCGAAGGCGTCACGATGTGTTAATGATCAGTTCATACTCTAAGAAGATAATGAATATGCAAGTTTTAGGCGTAGAATGCATTAGCTCATGATGAAGAATTGTGGGAAAGGTAAAGGAAGGTGGACGGATTGATTCCTGAAGTATGATGCCCGAACTTGGTGGGTGGAAAGGTATAAAGTGTGTGGTGTCATATGTGCATAACAAGTGGATTCAAAAATGGACATACGTAATCATGATGGGATAAGGAGTGGAATCACAGTTCATACTTTGATTTCTTTAAGAATAACCTCTCGTTAATTCTCCCATGAAACGCTACGGAGACCGATATTCTTCTTGCTCTAGATGGGAAAGCTTGTGAAAAATGTAATTTTTGAGGCAGCCACAAGGAAAAGCGGCTTTTAAGGGCATGAATAGAGTACTAAAGGTTCCATTTTGAGCACTAGTGCTGAAAGTGGCACGATGATCAATGTTCTGATACATCTTTGGATGCAACAAAGAAAACAAAATACTTTCGTCTTACCGCCGCAGCCACTACTGACCTTAATGTATTATGAAGTGACTTGTATACTCTCATTAAAATAAAGTGAACGTCAGTAAGGCTGTCTAAGAAAATGTATAACATACATAATAAACACGACTTGATTTTGCTCATTGGATTACATTTCCTATTCTCAAAATAAAATGTCACTTACAATGTAAAAGTTACTCCTATACTACATACTACTATGTTACTCATATCATAAATAACTATTATATAATTATTTATTTTATTTCTTATAATGTATATTTTTTAATTAATTAATATTATTTACTTCATTTCATTTTTTATTTATCCTCTTCATGTATTATACCATACGCTAAGGAAAGATGACAGATTTGTATTGTTTACAAGGAACCAACGACAAAAAAATCCTGTGTTTTACTGCTGCAGGAGTTACCGTCTAGCCCTCCATTCAACATCTTAAGACGAAAAAATAGAAGCTCATGCCTATGGCAGGGGGTAATGCAGACGCCCTCGCTCCTACCATACACTTACGCCCAACAACTTAACACTCAGGCAGAATTTGAACACGATGCCCTTGGAAACAGGGTTTTCATGTCACTGAGACAAGTTGTTTTTCTTACGCCGTAATTTACAAAATAACCTTGGCACACGTTCTTTGGACGTTTTGTTATATTTTGGAGGGTATTCTCACTTCGTAGCTAGGCTTATCAGACGTTCGACAATATGAAATCGTTTTCACTTTTAAAACAATGATTTACAAAATGTGGAATGTTTGCGAGGGTAGTGTTTATAAGTTATTTCGAGGTTCTGGTTTCGTCTACTGCTATGGTCATTAGTCCCGTAATTTGATTAGTATAATGTGCACCCACACGTTTTTATCACAGAAGGTGGTGGTATTCTTCCCCCGCTGGTGGGTGAGAGATCCTATGCCAACCTACACGTCGGCTTGCTGCATTTCCTTTTCCAGGTATCTCCCACCAGCAGGAACTACCCCGGCGAGGACAAGCTCTAATCTCCTGACTGGTCTTCCGACATGTAGTAGTGTAGTGCATGTGGAAGTGTGTGTAAGGGGATGGAGATAGCAGAAGGCAAAGAAAGGGAAGATCGTGAGCGGTCCGTTACACTTTTCTTAGGGTACTACTCCGGTATTCACGCTGTATTGATCGTAGAATCCACTCAAAAGTACCAACCAGAGCAGCCGGTCGCTAGAATTCTCCTTCAGACAGCGGCTAAATTCTACTCAGCTATGAAGCCGGTGTCGAAAATCCTGCCACCGTCGGGGCTCGAACCCTAAGGCCTCCGAATCAGAGACAATGAAGTGCCGTCGGTTGAAGCTCTGAGCTACCTCGACCGATTTTTATTTACTTGCTTGTTTGTGTGTTTATTATTTATTTATTAGGGCTTCGACGAGGTATTCAGCCTCGTGAGGGGGGGGGGATCTGTTGAGTAAATAATGGCATTAACGAAGAAGTAAATAATAATGGAGGAACGGTGGCATGAACGGCAGCGGAAACGGCAGATTCCACGTGCATCGTGGGATAACGGGTAACAAACCCTGGCGCCTGCAAGGACACGAGAATACTTTTTTCTTATTTTATTTCTTGTTTTGGGTTGTACATAGATCATTTCACACTCTTTCATATGTGATGACTTACTACTAGCTTAAACTATGGTTAACCTAGTTCTATTATTACTACATTGAGGTAGATTACTCATGAGAGTACCTACTGTTCACAACTGCTTGAAATTTTTTTAGGAATGAATCGAACGGGTATCTGTTGTTTTTTCTGCTTTGAGTGTTGTAAGTTGAGGCTAAATTGTACGATTTTAGTTGATCTATTGAGTTTATGTTGGAGTTGAAGTTATTGGGTAGACGTGCTATTTGGTAAGTGATTGAGGTGATATTTAATTTTCTGTGGAGTCGTTGATTTGAATAAAAACCATGGAGCGTTAGTAATTATTCTGAGGAATCTCTTCTGGACTACTTGTATTTTGTTTAACTTTGACGGTGTGGCATTTGTCCACATTAGAGCTGGGCTTAACAGCTTTTCTTCAATAACTGTTGTCACAATAATAGTAGAATCGTAATAGCTGTTATTCATAACAGTTGGAAAATAACACACTCATGACCAGCAACGTAACATGACCGACTGCTAAGAGTTAAATCAGTTTTGGCGACTGCTAAGAGTTAAATCACACAAAACTAATAACGTTGGTAGCACCGTAAAGCCTGTGCAGCTGCCTTACGGCGCTTTCTTTCACTACTTTTTCAAACGTTTGGACAGAGAAGCAGCTGATATGAACGAGACTGGATGAACTGCCGAGGATGAATAGCAATTGATATAATGTGTAGCAAATGTGTATAGAATATTAAAAGTGATTCGGGTTCAGATTGCAAATATTCTTTCAAATATGCAACTTGTGCATAGTGACGTGACAAGTGCCAAAAATAATGAGGAGAAACAGTGTTTTTGCTTACCTATACCTAAAGTGTTAACGACTGTCGAATATCAAGTATTATATTGCGAGATATTTTACCATAACTCATTTGATCTCACATAAGCAGCAATGGGACAGAAATAATTTAACAAACATATTGGACGGACTTCATTTAAAGGATACACTTCTTATTGTAGTGAATACAATAAAATTATTGTGGCACATGGTGTGTACCAATTATGTATTAATGAATCTATAAGTTGAACACTGGCAAATCATGATTAATTAGCTGCAGTGAAGCTCTTATCGTACAAAATGGTTGCCACAAAAGCTTGCAGTAGTTCGGATTAGGTCCAGTAGATTGCAGTTCTATGCATTTTAACCGATAACTGTCAATAACAGGATAAACGAAATAACTGTTATTTCACTTAACAGTTTTGAAACGTTAATGGTTAAGAAATAACAGTTTAGCTGTCAAGGGCACATCCCTATTCCAGATGGGACATGCGCATAGCATTACGGGTCTTATGATAGTTTTATACAAGACTATTCCGGCCTCTACTCCACGACGAAAGAGGAGCGGGAGAGGCAGTGACTTGGAACAGTTTGGGGTGGGGTAGCGGGTAGGGCCGGGGGCGAAACGGCGTTGGACGTGCAGACAGCCCGCACCCGGAACTTTCCAGCAGGAGCTTTAATTTCTCCTGAATTATACATCCCGGTTTTCATTAGTTAACATCAAATATGCACGGTTAGTAAACGATTTTTCTCCGCTAAATCTCTGAATCCGGCCCGAAAGCCGGCGCGCGCCTCGCCGACTTAGCGCAAACTGCGGGCGAAGAGGCAGCGAGTGGTTAGGGGAAGAGGAGGGGAAGGGGCGGGGCAGGGCTCGGCGGGTGCTTTGCGGGCGGTCGCGCCGGCCGCAGCGCGGACTTGGCCGGAGTTTGGCCGCGGAGGCAAGGTGTGCGGAGGGGCTCTTGCAGAAGCGGCTGGTGTCTCTTCGGAATTGTACTCCAGTGGTTCGCGGTGCCGAGTGCATCCGTTGTGGCGCCACCGGCGCCTGCCCCTCCGCTTCCCCTGGCTGGCACTGGAAACGATCAAAAGCCCTCTAATTGCAGAGCCACCCCCGCGCCCGGTCGCCGCTTGTTGCTCTGCCTTGGCTCTGCGCTGGATCGGACGGCGAATGCTGTGTTTCCCGTCGTGATTGCTCGCCTTTGCATCCAGTTCTGTTTTCTGATGCCCATCGAGGACACTGAATGGAATAGAATACGTACAATTAACATTTCTTTACTTGAATGAGCCCAGTCTCATTCTAGCTTCCACTGTTGGGGTCCTTAAATTGATTTGACATACATCATCAAAATTCCGATATTATAAAACTCCATATTTCCATATTTAGATCGGTATCAATTATTTCTATTGGGCAAGTAAACTACTTTTTAATTTTGATATACGTTATCTCTTGTTATACATCGCATTTATTTTTGTAATTGGAATTTTAAATTTCATTCACTTTTGTTATTCGCATTATTCGTAAATTTTACAATTTTCGAAAGTGCAGAAAGATCTGAGCCAGTTTTATAAGCGATTTTTGCACTCTCCGATTTAAAAAAAATCGGAGCCATTTTCCAGAAATGAGTGAAAGTGACAAACGAGCGTGATCCACATGCATTTCTACCATATTTAGATTACAGGATATCGCTTCTGCATTTTTTATGCTCAAATTGATTATTACTGATACCTACACAGGTATTTTCAAACATCAACAGTTTTACATCAAAACATTTACATTTAAAATAATTTTCCATTTGGATTACTTCTCGCATTTTTAAACATTTCAACATGTTAATTCTTATAACGTGTTATAAATCTAAAGCTGATGCATGTTCTTGGTGGAGGGCACTCATCTCGACAATCGGTCCCATTTCAATGACTGACAATCCCAGCTATCGTAAGAACGAAGGCGAGATAGTTGTTAGCTTCTAGACAGTAAATGTCGTTTACTTCCTCCAAACTGTTTTTATTATTATTATTATTATTACTAGCTGACCCGGCGAACTCTGTTCCGCCTTAACAGTCGGTCCCATCTTTTTTTCGCGTCGCACTCACTGTGAGAAACTGTACTATCCTTGTTGCACTCGTGATAATAAAGGTATTGCACATTTATGTTTTTCTCTCAAACAAAGAAGAATTTCAAAAAAACGCTCTGATATTAAATAGATAATAAAAAAATCTATTACGTAGCAGAGCGTTTTTTTTTGGAATTGATTATTGTTTAAGAGAGAAATACAAAGCTGTATTAATAGGGATCGGCTGTTAAAGGCAATAAATAAGCAGATTTTGGAATTTATTAAGTTAAATTGTTTATTAGAAAATGCAAATAAAAAAATTAAGTAGATTAATCATTCATTACTGTTCCTGTATTTTGGTGCATAGGTGAAATATATATGGGTATAACGTAAGTATATAATAGGTGTAGTATATATAGATATAACGGCGAACGAAAAGCGGCTATCATTATCGCCTTCTGTTATCAATGCGGCGTTATAACAATGGGTTACAACAGGCAACAATGACCGCTAACATGCGAAATCACGCGAAAACGTGCGTTCTCACACAGGAACGCTGTCGAACGGGATAAACAGTATCCTATGTCCGTCTCCTGGCCCTAAGCTTCCTGCTCACCAACTTTCAGCCAAATCGGTACAGCCGTTCTTGAGTTATAAATAGTGTAACTAACACGACTTTCTTTTATATATATATAGATTATTATTATTATTATTATTATTATTATTATTATTATTATTATTATTATTATTATTATTATTAATACTGTGCTCGCGAATAGACCATCTTCGACCACGCACGACATGCACTTGCACGGGCTCAGTATCATTTTATCATGTTGCAAGTCTTGCATGTAACTAATCAGGGGGATTAGCATTTGGCTGAATCCGATTTTTAAACCCCAAGGTTGTCAGTCCTGGGGAGGATGGAAGATGGAATGATGATGGTAATGAAGGATGAATGGACGGCACACACAGACATGCTCTAACACACACATGCCCGAGGCGGGACTCGAACCCACGATCCTTCCGTCCGTGATCGCCTCGGCACTAATGAGTTTGCACTTCTGCCTTAGCGATTTCGGCTATTCGGACTGGCTACTATTTTTGTTATTATTATTTATTTTATTATTATTATTATTATTATTATTATTATTATTATTATTATTATTATTATTATTTTTATTATTATTATTACTACTATTACTTCGCGACTACAGATGTTATGAGTCGTTTGAATATCAAATCTACTTCAGGTTGCTACCAGCTTCTTAAGGGGCAGATCTAGGGACTCTACAATACTTAAGCAAAATGTGGGACTTTACCAACAAAGCAATGGCTGGATACCAACAGACTGAAGGTTTCCCCTCATTTGAATGACGGAAATGTAATTTAAAAAATTCAAAATAGGAATATGTAATAAAAATGTAAGTAATTCAAATTAATTAAAGCTAAGTTAAATGAAAGTCTGTATTGAAACATTACTTGCATAATTGTGTGCGTTGTGTCCGTGTAACGTCCACGGCGCACCGGCGGAGACTCGCAGAACGAGGGTGCGCGCGCAGCGCCACCCAGCGGACATTGGTGAAGGAGGCCGCGAACGCAGCGCCGTGCATCGGACAAGAACCGCACCCTGACGAGGGCGACAAGCCACCACACTGCCCCAGATTCTACTGGATAAGAACAGGAAAGAAGTTCTTTTGAATATACAGAAGCTAATTGAGAAGATGCACAAATCAGTTTCTAAAAACACCCTTCTTCAAAACGACCTTCTGCAACTGGAGGACCTAATGGAAAACACTCTGGAAAAGAGAAATCAGGGAATCAACCACCTCCAAGACGATCGAGTAGACTCACAAGCTCCTCGATGCATCGAAACCTCCGCATCTCCCTCGAATGATGCGAAAGAAGCAACAACAAACGCAAGCCAGGAAACCGAGGAACAAGACAACGGTGAATGGACCCTGGTTCAGAGACACAAAAAGATGCAGGGGTACCCCCACGGCGCAGCCTCAAAGGAGCAATACAAGAAAAGCAAAACCGGCGGAAAAAGCAGAAGAAAGAAAAACACGATCCATCCAGAAGTGGTCAGAATCAGAGCAGCTGAGGGCGCGCAATACACTGAAATCGTGTCGCACCTGAAGGAAAAGGTGAACACACAACACACACGAACGCAGATCAAAGTAATTCGGAACACTCGAGCCGGTGACGTCATAGAACTGGGCAAAGATACTCATAGCGGGAACAACTTTACGGACGCCCTCACGGCCGCCCTGGGTAAAACCAGATCGGTGAGAAGTGGCGTGACGCGAATTACCTTAGAACTCCATAACCTAGATGTTGTAACCACAAAAGCAGAAGTTCAAGACGCTCTAAAATACACGCTGGGCAACATGAAAAGATAGCCTCTCGTCTCCCTCTCAAAACTAACGCCTGGCAACAACAGTATGCGGTGGTAGAACTTGAAGAATTCCCAGTTAGAACCAACATTTTAATTGACAGTAAAAGTTTAGAACAAGTGAAGCATTTTAAGTCCTTAGTTTGCTGTGTTACTTATGAAAAAGATCGATTTTTGACGATAAATCAAATACATTTAAAAAATATATGTGGAAACAGTCATAGGAATAAAAAAACGTAAAGCTACACGTATAAAGTTTTTTAATACCATTGCTGTTTCTGTACTTTTGTATGGATGTGAATAGAAAGTAATCTTGGAAAGAGAGAAAAGTAGAATTCATGTGGCGGAAATGAATTTTTTAAGAGATGCTCTAGAATACACCCTGGCAGATAAAAAGATGAATATGGATATAAGAGAAGAGATAAATTTCACACCTGTGTTAGATAAAATACGTACTAATAAGAAAACGCGAGATCATGTGAAAAGGATGCCGAATGAGAGATTGCCGGCATTGTCTCTTCAATATATTCCAGAAAAAAGGAGAGATGTAGGCAGGGCAAAGACAAAGTGGACACCAGAACAGGTTGAAACCTAATCCTTGTTGATAAAAGAAGAAAAACTTGACGAAAGTGACGTCAGGACCGTCTTAAGGGCTGGAAATGTAAAAGTGGGCTGGGTCGTCTGCACTATCCGAGAACAGCTAATTGTCTCACGCTGCTTCAGATGCACGAAGTACGGGCATTTTCACCAAGAATGCGTAGGGCCAAATAGAGAAGGCCTGTGCTACAGATGTGGCGAGAAGGGTCATAAAGCAACAGAATGCCAAGCCGCAGTTAAATGCATCCTATGCCACGGAAACCAGCAAAAACACTCGCATCTCCCAGTATCCGGAGCGTGTGCCACATTTGGAGACGCAGTGGCGACGCATTTTGTGACCAGCAGTGGATTACAGACACTCTGGGCGCAGCGGTAATATGGAGACCGGACACTCGCAGCATGAAGGCTAGAGAAGGCTTTGCATGGGTAAGGTGCAAAAACATCACCTTCGTTAGCTGCTACTTCACTCCAAATCAGAGAATTAAGAGCTTCGGAAAGGACCTCCGTCGACTCGAAGTCGCTTGGAAGGCGAAGTCCTCGACGCCATGGACTTCAACGGCAAGGTCCTGAAGTGGGGAATGCCTTATTCAGACACGAGGAGAAGACTCGTCCTCGAAATGGCGGCAAGGTTAAACCTAATCGTGCTTAACAGTGGCAAAAAAGTAACGTTTGCGAGATCGGGCTGCGTAGGGACCACTCCAGGTATCTCTGGCGACAGAAATACTAGCGGGTAAAATCGAGGACTGGAGTCGTTGACGACTTCAAAGGAAGCGACCACCAATACATAACACTCTCGCTCGCACCGAACAGAAACCATAACTGCCGCACCACACCTAGATTTTGAAACACAGACAAAATGGGCGAGACGAATTTCAAATAGGAGATCGACAAAAGAAAGGAAGCGCTAAAAGAGGCTGCTGACAAAACTGACAAAAACAACGTGGACGACCTAGTGGGCACAACGATGAAACTAATCACGCGAGCTTGCAACGCATGGATGACCCAGAAAACGCACATCGTCAACAAAAGACCTGGCTACTGTTGGAATGAGAAGAGAGCAGACCTGAGGACGGAATGCCTCCGGCTTGAAAGACAGGTCCAGCGCGCCAAGAAGAACGCAAACGCAATTGGCAAGAAGATAGCGGCAGGTAAGACAGAAACTAGTGGAGCTACAGTATGGCAGAGACTTTCTCGTACTAAATTCTGTGGTGGCAGCGGAGATTTTGTGGTAATCCATGATAAAATATCCGGGATCTGTCAGGTACTATTGTGGTCAGGTACTAACGCAATTGGCAAGAAGATAGCGGCAGGTAAGACAGAAACTAGTGGAGCTACAGTATGGCAGAGACTTTCTCGTACTAAATTCTGTGGTGGCAGCGGAGATTTTGTGGTAATCCATGATAAAATATCCGGGATCTGTCAGGTACTATTGTGGTAGATACCTCACTGATTCCGGATAATTTCTCGTACTAGTTAGTTTTCCGATTTACTTGGTCTGAGCTAGCTTTTCGGTCTTTCCACATACTTTTGTGAGATGCCATCTATCGCCGTCAAAACATTGTTTTGAAATTTTCTCAAGTTTTCGGTTTTCTAATAGTAGAACCGAAATATTACTTTAAAAATATTAAAGAAGAGTAAAACCTCGTCCCATAAGGGAATTTTTGTTGAAAAATATGGAGCCATTGTTAAGAAAATGGTGTTTAGGAGTTAATGTAAATGCGAAATTGGATGCTCTGGCTCACAGAAATCTTTTGACTTTTCGAAAAACTTTCTTGGAATTGATTTGAAGTACTTATACTCACAAATGAAATATGTGTATAAATTGCAGGACATGTGCATATTAACGATGTAAGACATTTAAAAAAAATACATTTGTGTAATTTTTGAGAAAGCAAAAGAATATAGCAAAATGAACTTTATGTCATCTTAAACAGTGCAATTAGCACTATTCCTACGAAGATTTTGATGAACAAATTTGGAGCTATTTTTGAGAAAATGGCGTTTGAGCATTTCTGAAAATGCGGAATTTTGAGCTCGTTTTCACCGAAAACTGTTGAGTTTCCGAGAAACTTTATGCATATGCATTATGTACTATGCACTATGTAAATAAAATGTACTCATAAATACAATAATGAAAACAAATCGCCGATAATGTAAATATTAACGACGTGAAAAACAAGTAAAATAATTGCATTTTTTTAAATATTAAAAAAAAACAAAAGAATACAGCAATATGGCATTCATGTCATATTATAGAGTATATTGAGCACTATGCCGAACAAATTTTCAAAGAAAATATTTTTAGAGCCGTTTTCGAGAAAATCTTTTTGTTATTTTTAAAACGTGCACATTTTTTCGCGCAATATTGTGCAAAAACTGCTATAATTTTCAAGAGGTGTACATGACCTTCATGAGTGAACCAAAATACGGAGAACAAAGTTTACTCGAAGAAAAAATGTCTATATTCAATTTTCTAGTTGTAGGAAGACGTCAGAAAAAAATCAAACTCTTGCAATTTGCGAAAATTCAGAGTTAAGAGAGGAATACGGGCCTATGCCATCTTCACTAGTGTATTTTACTTTAAGCTTTCAAAAAATTAAAATACAAAATTTTGAGCCATTATTGAGAAAATTTTCAAAATGTCCCTGGGGCTTCATGTAAAGTACTCCCAAAATTAATGAATGTTTTTCAAAATTCCAGAGCTACGACTCAGGCCAGATCGACAGGGGTTTCTTCTATTTGGAAAAAAATCCTACGCTTGGTTCTTCGCAACTTCTCACCCAGAGCTGTTGTTGAAAATGTTAAACGCATGCCTAAGTGAAGGTCGGTTCTGCTCAAAGTGGAAAAATACCGAGGCTCGTCCTCATCAGCAAGAGCAAAGGACAGGTGCACCCCCCTCGACCCAGCATGCAAACACTTCCAGAAACTCCTGAAACCTCTTATCCAGGAAAACTCGTATTCAGGAAACCTCGTATCCAGGAAACCTCGTATCCAGGAAACCTCGTATCCAGGAAACCTCGTATCCAGGAAACCTCGTATCCAGGAAACCTCTTATCCAGGAAACCTCGTATCCAGGAAACCTCGTATCTAGGAAACCTCGTATCCAGGAAACCTCGTATCCAGGAAACCTCGCATCCAGGAAACAAACGGAAACGCAGGAGAGCTATCGAGCAGACAGTACGGCGTCCTAAAAGGGAAATCGACTGTAGACACAATGCGAACAATAACAGCCGCAGCAGTCAAAACACAAGAGGGCAACCTCTGGTCCCGACCACTTTGCATGGTCGTTATCCTGGACGTATGTAACACCTGTAACTCGGTGCGTTGGGCCATGATATATGCCCTAGAAACATTCCAGATACCGACATACTTACTATGCATCCTAAACAACGATCTGGTGGACAGACTACTTGCCTAGGACACTGAGGACGGACAGAAAAGCAAGGAGGGAGGACAGGAGCTGAACAAGGATCCATACCAGGACCAGAACTACAAAACGCCAACTACGACGCCGTCCTCCGGATGGAAATGCCCGATGTCATTTTTATGGTGGGCTATGCGGACGATCTCGCAGCAATTATAACTGAACTTTCACCAGAGGGCCTCCAAACCAAAAACTCTACTATGAGAAGGACAGCTGAGAAGGATATAAACATGGATGACGGGCCACAGACTAGAATTAGCTGTCAACAAAACAGAAATAACTCTTCTCACTGGACTGGACTGACTGGAAGACTGGACTTTATTGTGAGTACGGAGATTCAAGGACATCGAACTTAAACCCCGAAAAGCGCAATGTACCTCGACGTGACGCTCGTCAGCAAGCTGACGTACTGGGAACACGCTGACGTACATACAGAAGACAGAACAAAAAGCCGCAAACGTTGTGGAAGCACAGGAGAAGCTAGGAGCCAACACAGGAGGCTCAAAGGCCAACAGACGCCGAAGGCTGTCGGTTGCTCACGAAATCATGCTCTATGGTGCAGATATATGGACGATGAGGTACGAAACGTTCAGCAGTCAACTACGGCAGTACGAAGAAGACGCGCCTGGAGAATCGCAAGCGTGTACCAAACGGTCTGGGATGCCGCAATTTTCGTGGTCGCTGGAGTGATGCCAATTGACCTTCTGGCGCATCAGTGACATACCATATAAGACGGGAAAGCACGGACGAACACAGCAGACACCAAAGAGAAGATAGAACGGAGAAAACAAAGGTGGACAGCCAGACGCATCCCAAAAGTTGAGCCTTGGATATCAAGGAACCACGGTGAGACATTTCTACCTCACCCAATTCCTAACAGGAAATGGCCATTTCCGAACATATTTGCACCGGAAGGCGAAGGTCGACAGTCCAGGGTGACAATACCACGCGACGGTTGACGCATGTCACACATTCTTTATATGTGAGAGATGGCACACACTGATGTACACCGTACAAGAAAAACTTGGCGACATCAACCCAGACAATGTAATCGGCAGGGTGTTAAACAGCCATGAAAACTGGAAGACGGCCACAGACTACGTCACACAAATCCTGAGACAAAAGAAAGAGGACGAGAGAAACACGCGACAAACACAAGACAGACTCCCAAGATGAGACAGGCGATCTAAGACCAACTAGAGTACAAGAGACGAAAAAACCACCCAAAGGACAAGAGAGAGGCCGGTAGGCCCAGAACACAGGCCGACTCTGACGATGTACTGACGAAGCGATACCGGAGTGGAAAAAGGCCAAAAAGTAACGGGGTTTGTGGTTCTTAGTGAATGCGAGCCTCACACAACCTGGGAAAACAACTATTTAGCTCCCTAGGTGTCTGGTAGAGATTTTCCAGTTCATTCCCAGGCCAAAACGTTATTAAATACATCTCGTATATCCATGGTGACTTCATAAATTGTGCCGATTAATATAATCACAGAACGAGCTATGGTTTTACGAATTTTGAACATAAATTTGGATACAATTACCTACGTTGGCACCACACAAATTTCCTTCACGCATCAAGTTTTTGCTGGATACTGCGTGCCGTAAGGCGTACGTCTAACTGGCATAATGTTGAAAAATGTTGTCATTTCTACTGCACAAAGTGCAGCTTGGGAGCGATAGATTTCACATGGAAAAATTTTCCGAGGCCCTCAACCTGCTTGCAGATCATGGAGATAATGTCAGTGAAGCATCTACCGCCAAGGCGTCGTGGAAGCCTGGCGATGACAATGAGATAATGGATATATTTTACAATAATATGAAAGGGGTAGTCGATTCCTTACACCAAAAATGCGTCACATTAGCACGAGTCGTCGCACACACAGGTGGCCAATCGCTTTGTTCTATGCTATTATCAATATTATATGGGGTCAATGATCGTGTTCTGTATATTTCTGTGAAAAATAATTCAGAAATATCACTTTTGACTTCCTAAAACTTTTCCTAGAGCACTCGCCGTATCTGAACGAAAGGCTTTTCAATCAACATTTACCAAGAGAGCTGCGGCTTCTGCAGTAGCACTAAATGCAGTTTGTTTCGCAGTGTTTGTAGATTTCTTCATTCACTACAGCAGTGAACAACTTGTGTAATACACATAAACGCGTGACTGGCCGATAGTTTTGTGGCTTCGAAAAGTCCTCTTCTTGTACAGCAGTTTTCTTCAGTTAGAAAAATAGGGATTTTTTAGGCATCGGATAGTGCTTCGGAGAATCATTTTCCTACAGTTCCACGTACAGACAGTAGTTATTTAAGCCAAAATTTCTGGATTTTATCGGGTCCTGGCGTCATCCAGTAATTCCTCTTCTTTAGC
Organism: Teleogryllus occipitalis; assembly: GCA_011170035.1. Lineage (NCBI taxonomy): Eukaryota > Metazoa > Arthropoda > Insecta > Orthoptera > Gryllidae > Teleogryllus > Teleogryllus occipitalis. Next base: position 1,425 of record BLKR01006768.1, on the reverse strand, counting down.
ACCCTTGCAATATCTTCAGTTGTAAATTTCCTCATTTCTGTTGGAATCATTTGTCTGTTTTGTTTCAATTTTCTTGATGCATTTTGCATCTTGGCCGTACCGTCCTGGTTCCGTCCACAACGACTACGGTGCGGTTATTCTATTTCCACTTTCTGAACCCACTTCAACTTGTCTAAAGAACTTCTTTCGTGTTTTTGTGGAAATCCAAGTTTTGCTGTTTTCTCTTGATTAGTCCATTGTTCCTTCTGAGTCATGCTCCTTTACCTTTAAACTTTTGCTTTAATATATCTCTGAGGTTAAGAAGATGCTGAGCATTGTCTGGGCATGTTAGATTAATTGCAGCTCTTGGTGCAATGCCTGTTACTTTCGTGACAACTCTTTTCGAACTTCTCGAAAACTATTTTCTAATTCTGATGGGGTCAGCAATTATTAAGTATAATATTCAAACTATCCACCAAATTCTGCTCGGTTATGACGATTTCTGGATGTGCATTAGGGTATTTCTGGAAGAAGTGATGTCTGTATCCTAGAATTGGCATTTCGTGACACCGACTAACAGGGAAAAATATTCTAATAACTTCAATATTCATATCTCGTGTCCATTTTATTCGGTTGTCTTTCCTTCCTCTACGGGCCGTTTTCTCACGCCTGTGAGCAGACGAGGCAGCAGTTGGAGTGGCACTAGATGTGCTGGCCTACATATTCCACGTTGTTGTTTTGAAGTTGGGCTATAGCTCTTTGAGTCACGGAGGTCCGCCTCATCAACTCTCCGCCGTCGGCGGTTCCCATGCTGTTGTGTACATCGCCGATTCTGCACACGCCCTGGCGCTGGCCACGCAGCGGCTCATGTTCCGAGGCTTCACCACCTTTTGAACCCGTCTGCATAATTCTACGGGTATTTGCCATTGTCCTGTTAGCCGTTTGTAGTCGACATAGCCCGTCTCCTACGTGGCTTGAGATGTGCTCTCTGACGTAGGGTTGGAATTAAAGAGACGAGAGAGAATATGGGAAAGGAAAAAATACGGAACCTTTCCAGACGGAAAATGGCTGGGGTTAAAGTAACGGAAGAACGTGAGCTACTCGATCCACCCACTTACTCCCGCTGGAAGGGGAATGGTGGAATATGAAAGGGAGGATGTCTAGGTTAGAACAGCGGTCACCGCCTCTTTGTAGGTAGAGGAAACCTGGTTGATTGCGCAGCCCATACCCGTCGGCTGGGTACTGCGGCCGATGGGGTCCCCTATTCCCTACGCCGTTGTTATCATAATCAATTCTTCGAAATAGGAGAGTAGCCCTTTAGGAGTGAAAACCTGCCCTCGAACCCCCAACCCCGGTTCTATCTGCATGGGCCGCGCGTCCAGTTGTCCAAGGTGGCGACGGCGGCTGCGATGGCCGTCGCAAATTGCAACAGCAAGTTCCGGTTTG